>VDFB02052055.1:0-40368 GCA_007258455.2 Sequoia sempervirens | reverse complement strand
CAATCTCCAACACTTGAGCACCAACTCAATATGAGACACCGATTTCATTTAATTTGAGGCACCAACCTCTTGATAGACAATGTATTTGTGCTCCTAGATAATCCTCCTTCAAAAATATGCTTTTGAATGGTCTTCAATTATTCTCTCTTTTCACAAATCTGCTGGTGTATATATGATTTATCAACTTATCTTCCACACACATTCTTCTACTCAATCCACAATCTCTATTTATACCTTCAGCAAAGGCGACTTCATGAAAGGACATATTTGTTTGCAAAGGAAGCAATGCTTCATTATTTTATATCTTTTCCTTGCAGCTTTTCATCACCAAAATTGGGTGCTCCAATAGGGGTTGGCCCCTATAAAAAATGAATTTATTTTATTTTTAAAAGTCACCAAAGTGGGCGCCACACTAGGGGGTTCGGCCCATGCATAGGAAAATTAATTAATTAATTTAATTTAAAAACTCAAGAAGGGCGCCAAGCATGAGGGAGTCAACCAGCATAAGGATTAATTTAATTGCTACCTTGTGAGGATAAAAACTGTCTTGAAATGATTGCAATTTCTTCTACTTTCATTGTGATATGACACTAATGTAAACTTCCTGTCACAACAATCTCCCATACGCATTTGACATCCATGACAATAATTCTAACAACTTGTCTAGGATTCTAAATACTAACAATAGGTAACATTATTACACACCACTAAGTCACTATGGGGACTTCATTACGAAAAGTAAGTCCTATATTCTAACATCTTTCACATTCATGTTTTCTGATTTGTGACAGACTTGAGCACTCTCACAACCCACCAATATACTGTTTAATAACAAAAATAAAATGGTGTTCATTCAATATTTTAAATTAGTTGCTTTTAGAGACAATTAATGAACTTACAAGATGTTGGAAAGTGCTGATTTCTTTACCACAAGTTAACAAGACTAGATCAATATTACATGGAGGAATTTGGACATAATTTCCCCATGTAAAATTCATACATAACAGATTACAACTACCTACAGCATCCTAAGACTGAAATCAAGGACAAGAGATCTACTACACAACAACAAACTACAAACTAGACACTATTGCTTTGCAATTTTGACATAGTCTTCCCTTAGAGCTTCTTAAACATGCTTAATGGAACTCCAAAGTCACTTTCTTGGCCTTCAACCTGCAAGAAAACTGAAGAAGTTAACCTTGCCCCTGGCCAACTCTTCTTCTTTTGTTATCTTCTTTCAAATATGGCACCTGATCTAGAAGATTCTAGTTGAGAGGTCAACATGTAACTCCCAACTGCTTCGCTCTTCTCATGTACCATTCTTCCAAGGTGGTCAAGGAGTGAACTTGTAACTCCCCCCAAATATGTTTTTCATTCAACAAGGATTAATTGCAAGTCAAGAAGTCAAGTGTAACCTCCCCCTGGTCAACATGAAGAGGACCAAACATGCAAGATTCTCCTCACAATGTAATTTCTCCACACGAGTGCCTAAATAAATGACAGGCATGCAAATGGGAGTTACACGTGCAAGTTGAATGGTCAACATGCAAGTGGTACTCCACCCCAAGAACTTCCATGGAAATTGTGACTCTTCAACTTCATGTGGAATCCAAGAAGATGCTCTCCAAGGTGGACACTCCAATTTAAGAGGGAAAGCAATTTGAAGATGAAGCCAATCTCAAACCTGGAATAGGGTTGGAACAAGCTGAAACATTATTGAAATAAAATTAACAATTTTGGTGATATCAATCACCCAAGCCACTAGATGCTTCTGCAGCAAAAGCTATGACATGAATGCCTTAAAGTATAATAAGGAAGAACGTAACAAAGAAGTTGATTGTTTCAGCCATCTACCGATGTAAGCTCTCAAACACTTAAAATGTGTACAGTCCATAAACATTGTAAGGAAATGATCAAGGAAGAATAGAGTGTAAAGAAATATGAAGTTTCTCTTTAATTTTTTTTGATTCACTGGGGATCACGTAAACATACAGGTATGACTACTTGTCATTGGTATCTTTATATCTTTCTGATTTAAGTTTTGGCAGATTTATTGTGAAATCAAACATAGGTTTTGCTCTTTGTTTCCAAGCATGGTGAGTTTTATAAATTTTTTTCAGTGGTCTTTAACTTTTGGTGTATGTGGTGGTGTCTTTGTACAAAATTTAACTCATACTGGTTATTGAGATGCGTAAAAAAGAATGGTGTTCAATTTTTCAGATTTCAGTCAGCAACTTATGGAGTCTTACTTAAGATAAAGTAGAGGTGACATATCAGTTTTGGGCTCGATGTCTAGAGAATTTACCTTTTTCAAAGTTGACACATTCTGGCTACATGTGCAGCTATTTCCATTAAAAATAATGGATTCTCTCACAAACCCAAATTTTAGGGTCCATGAAAGACAACTTTTTGAGTAAATTTTAATATTGTCTGTTGCCCTTCAAGGGCTTCTATCCATTAGTCAGGAAATGCATGCCTTTACCAGTTCTTTCTCAGTCACGAGCAAATGCTTTAGTCTATTTGTGGTTGTTGATAAGTCTTCCAACATCTATATACTATTTCCATGAAATAATACTATTACTGTTGGAAAAATTCAAATCGTTTCATTCTGTTGGCAGGTCAACTGGACTTTTGTCATTGCTAACCTTTGATTCTAAGTGTTTAAGCCACCTTTGGATATCAGTTTGCAACTTCCAATGTGAAAATCCCATTTAGAATCTAGGTTTGGTATGCTTGGAAAGAGCATTTAAAATCAAATATTATGCGTAGTTTGAACCAAAAGCAGCAAAGCATTCTTTTTCATTGGATGAGTACTTTTTTGTGTATCTAAAGTTTACCTTTAAGCTGCTTAATTTGATGAGTACGATTTAGTGTATGGTACCTGATGCGTAAGTTTCTTTATTGAATGAGTACATTTGGTGTATATGACATCAGCCAGAAATGGCAGATGATTTAAAATCCCTTCCATTTTGCACTGTTATATCCACATTATTTCTCCTCTCATTTAGTATCTTCCAACTTATTTTTTAGGTGCTCATCTTACTTTGATATTTTGAGAGAAAAATCTATGCAATATCATATATTAACTAAAGAATTTGATTGTTTAATATTTGATTTTTTCTTCATTGAGAGTTGTTTTATTGCAGGTACAGATTTGCCTGAAAGGTTCCAAGACCAGTTTCGTCCACTGTCTTTTGATGAAGCTCTTTCATGGGCATCATCTGATTCCACAATTATTCGTATGCCATTAAAGTCTAAATTTGCAGATGAGGATGTGGAACATGGTCCTCAAAGAATCAAGCATATATTTGATAAATTCAAAGCACATGCTTCTAGTGCATTGTTGTTTTTAAAATCAGTTGAGCAGGTAACTGATCTTTGAAAAGTTACATGATATGCATATTTCCTTTTCCTGGGTGACAGGATTGCTTGGCACTCTGCAACATAGTGGTCTAGAATACTTGAGACAGTATGTCAGAATTCGTAATATTGTTTTGTTCATTGAATTTTAAGTTTGAGGAAACTGAAGTATACCTACGGTAATCCCTTCAAATGGATCATTTATTATGCTTTTCAAATTCTCTGTTTGCTTACATCAAAATTAGTGCCACACACCTTGAAATTGGAGGTTAATGGTCCCAATGAAAGGCACCAAAAAGTACAGTACCATCAGGCAGCAACATGACTAGAAATTAACTGTCATAATATGTAGCTCTCAAAACATTATCTCGACTAGAACTTGCCAAAAAGGACATTGTATTACAAAATTCCAAAGAAAACTTCAATGACCCTAGAAATGGGCAGATTCAGGAGAATTTCGCTCCCCAAAGTTTAACTCTAAATGCTTACTATGATGTCATGTAAGCACCCATTGACAGAAACAATACCGTATAAGTATGCTACTAATTCAGCTAGACAAGTCAACTTTGATAACGAGAGAAAACTGCTGCCTCAGAACTGTGATCCAACTCTGACAGCAAGTAGTAATTCTTTTTTCCAACAATTCCATTAACAAAAAATTAATGGTGGCCAAAAAGTTAGATTGAATACCAAGATACAACACTATGAATTACTGGAAATTAAATGTGTTATAAGCAGAGGTAAATCATGATAACAATTGTTGTACAAAGTGAGCTGCATTATTGAACTGAATTGTAATTAAATAGTAACTGTTGTAATGTGCATGAGAACAAAGAGAGTAGACAAATAAAATATATGTTGGGCCTTCCACATTGGAAATGTAAAAACATATAGGACATAGAAAAGAGTTGTAAGAGGGAGTTACATTTGTTGACCAACTTATTATGGGTGTCACGACACATTGTAAGGAATCTTTGAATGAATATAATGAAATCAAAATGGAACACCTGAGTTGGTGAGTGGACTATGATACACATATGATAGGTGGAAGGAAAATATGCTGTTTTTAGCTTGTGAACTCATCTTAGGATTTACATTTTTGGGCAGTTTTAGCTCATGGTTTTGTAAATAACATTTGATGGTTTCATGTATTATCTCTCTTATTTATTGGGTGCTTGAGAAGCAGGTATGGATGGTAAGTTTTGTAAGTACTATTATGTTGCTAGAATTACTATAGGTCTCTAGTTGGTGATACTCTTGTAAATGCTTGATCTCCAAATGTATTTTAACCATGCTTAGATTATTGAATAATCCATTGGTTTGCTTTGGAGTGTGGGTTTTTCTCTTGAAAGGGTTTTACCCCTATACACTTGTGGTGTAATATAGTGTTGTACCCCAAATTAAAATTTTTGCTACACTTAGGCATTTTTGAGGAAATGAGTAAAAGTCTTGTCAAAATTGTCAAAAAGGTCAAAATTGGGGTTTGCATGTCTTGCATGAGGGTCAAAAACTAGAAATTTTCAAAATCTGATGATATGGGTCTGCTCAAAATGACCAAATCTACAAAACCCGGATCTCAGTTTTTCGGCCCTAAATTTTAAGAAAATTTCTATTTTTAGAAACTTTCTAAAAATAGAACTTTTATTTGGGTTTCTTTCGAAATGGATGCTGACAAAATTTTCTAAAAATAGGAAGTTTGGCTTCTAGGGTTCAAACTGATTTTGATTGGTCGAAAATACTTCCTCATCAGGTTGGTGCAGTTAGAATCATCAAAAGATCAATTTTGCCCTAGTGAATCTTTTGTTGTTTTTCATAAGCTATTTCAAGAGCTCCAAGGCCATTAATGGAGGTTAGTCAACTGCCAAGCATTAGATTCAAACATTCAAGCACTGAACAAAAGGTGAGAAATGATGAACGTGCACGTAGAACGAAGAATGGAGAAGGGGAGCTGCGAAAGTTGGAAAATGCAAAATTTTGACTAAGTTTGGAAACTTTAGGCGCCCCAGCTTAGTCTAGGAGCCTAGATGCTCATGCCTTAGAAAATTTTTCATCTCCAGCAAGCGAGGCAAAGGCAAGCACGTCGAATGAAGGAGAAAGTTGAAAATTGCAAAATAAAAACTAAGTCTGCCAGCCATGGGCGCCCCAGAAGGAGATAGGCGTCCAGTTTTTCAGGAGGTCAAATGATAGAATTAGGGTTTGTGCTCCCAAACAATGTTGCTTAGAATCTTCTCAGCTTCGCAGTGAGTCCATCAGCATAGTCATCCAATCAATTAGTCATCCATAATTTGAGATCAAACGGAGAGGTCTCAACCAAGAAGCAGAATGCAAATCATGAAATCATTAGAAAATATTCTAATTCTGGAGAACTTGGGGGCACCCTAAGAGAAGATAGGCACCTAGGGTTTTGGAGGCCCAAATCCAGTAGTTAGGGTTTGCAAATATGCTCAATCTCTTAAGAATTTTGCTAGCTTCGCAGTGAATATCTTGGCATGATCATCGGATTCGTCAGCTGCCGACAAACTCAGAATGAACATAAGACATAACATGAGGTCTCAAGCTTCAAGGTGAAAAAAGAGTAAAAAATGGCTAAGGCTGGAGAACTTGGGCGCCCCATAAGGAGATAGGCGCCCAAGCTTTTGGGGCATCAAATGGATGGATTTGCAGTTTCAGTCTCCAACATGTCTTCTCTAGTCTTGACCAGGCTTTCCAACGCAACTGTCAGCAAATCCATTGGAGTTGACAAGCATCAGATATCATTGAATGATCGAAGGGGTAAAACCATGAAAATGTCAGAAGTCAAAAGCAAAGTGGAAAAACTCAGAAAATAAACTAACTCTGGAAGAGTTGGGCGCCCCAAGTAGCCAGGGGCGCCCAAGCTTTTGAAGCCCCAAATTCAGTTTTCAGAGGATGCAGCCTCTAGAGGACCCCCCTCAGAATTCATTAGGCTATCCAACGAGCCTAGCCAACAGTTTGTTAGATTCCCAGATCATCCAAAATTGCAAAATCATTTGAAAGTGAGGAAACAGTGATAAAACTTGAAGAACATAAAAATGGCTAACCCTAGTTTTGTTGGGCGCCCTAGGAGAAGATAGGTGCCCATGATTTTGAAGCATCAAATGAAGTTTTTATCAAAAATCACCTCTAGGATAATCTTCTCAGAATCAGTCAAGCTCCGCGATTGATCACTCCGTTAGATCATAGGATTCTCCAAGCATCCAGAAATCAAAGTCAAACAGAGCTCAAAATGAAGCAAAATCTTGAAAATAATGAAAAAAATGGCCAAGTCTGGAGAGGAAAAGCGCTCCAGGCTAAGAAGGGCGCCCAAGACTTAATGCGTTAGAGTTTTCATCACTAATTCGAACAATGTCTACGTTTGATGAACCTACTTAGGATTGGATGCAAAATTTTTAAAGAGAAATTGAAAGCAATTTTTATCCTAAAAACCTATTTAAGAAAGCTTTTGTCTTCCATTATTCATTTTTGCAGGTTGGCGTCTAGAGCAAGAAGATTTTCCCTTTTCTCTCAACGAAGATTTGAAGACACAAACAACATGCTTTTTCGGTGTTCTTCGTGATTCCAAGATCAGTGAGCAAGGAAGAACGCTTTTTTAGGCCCCAAACTTCTAGGGCATTGCTTCTTCAAAACACCACTCAACTTTTTCCGTTTCTGATCGCATGGGTCTCTCCGCTTTTTCATCCTTTTGAACATTGAGAAACTTTCCTCTTCTAGAAACTGCTTTTTGGCTGCTTTTTCAGGATGGATTTAGCTTTTTCAATTTCTAAGCATCTGAGTTTCTTCAGAATGTGATTTTCTACAAAAGCCAAGTTCCAACTTTTTTTGGAGAAATTGCTTTTTCAAGGCAGACCAGCATTCTATTTTCAGCAGTCTATACAAATTTTTTTGAACCTAGTCGAGCTTACAGTCAAAAAAATCATGATTCACAGGATGCAACACTCTCCACTTGAAGTCAAGAACAAATCAACTTTTTGGCGGATGTGGTCGAGCTTTAAAGCAATAATCATCTAGAAGCTTCCTTTGAGCTTTCTTTCTATTCTTGTCTCAATTCTTATCCACTCTTTGAAGAAGAGAGAGAAAACAAGTTGTAATAGTTGGCATTTCCCTATTTGTATGCTTTCATAGGTTGTTCAATAGTTATCTTGTTTTAGTTTTAGAAATAAAGCTTGCATGTTGGCAAGCCCTAGTTGTAAAAGCAAGGAGATTTTAGGGTTCCCTACTCCTTTGTTTGTGTATAAATAAGGGCAGCCTTGCCCATTTTTCTTGAACTGTGCTTGTGATAAGAAATTGCTGAGCCTATTTTGCCTACAAGTTGTTGTTGTTTAGTTTCAATTCACTTAGTGTAAGAACAAGTTTGCAAGTCTCTTTTAGTTGCAGTTCTTGTTCAGTGCATGTGTCTTGTGTCAATGTATTCTAGTTTGATGGCTAAACTGTAAGCCTATTTTGCTACAATCCTACTTCCTAGAAGTGTAATCTTTGTTCCTGAAATTTTATGAAAATAATTTTAATTATTTAATTATTTAACTTTTCCTTTTATAGATGTAACTCTCCTTTTATTTAATAATTTTTATAGATGTAACTTTCCTTTTATTTAATAATTTTAATTTTAATTATTTAATTATTTAACTTTCCTGGGTAACACAGAATAATTTTAATTATTTAATTATTTAACTTTCCTCTAGGATTAATTAAGTAATTTAATTATTTAATTAATTGGTCCTTTTCTTCCATAATCTCTCCTATAGTTAAATAAATATCTTTATTTATTTAATTACTTAATCCTTAATTTCTTTTATAATTAAATAAATATGTTAATTTATTTAATTATTCATGGGGATGAAAATAAATAAATTTTATGTATTTATTTTTATTAAGACTTGACATATTTCTCTCTTTCGTCTTTCTATTTTCTCTTCCGGTTAGTTATTTCTTAACTCCTCTTTTCTCACAAATCAACTCAATCTTCCATCATCAATTAACTTGGTTTTAATTAGGCATCTCAATCTTCCATCATTAGTTAACTTAGTCTTAATTTAGCATTTTGATCTTCGCTCACTAGTTAACTATTCCCTATCTTAGAAACCTCTTCAGTCTTCATTAGTTAATTAAGCATGAAGTTGGAAACTTCATGTGCACCATTATCCATCATTTTAATTCGAATAATTCATTATTATCCCTTCATGAGTTAAAATGACAACTTTCCCATTGTGCATCGATTTTGCTATCAAACCTCTATAAATACAACTCTCATCTTCTTTCAAAGGTAACTACAGTCTTCAAAATCTTGCAGCCATTATCATCCTGAGCTTATTGCGATTGTGCACACAGTTTTGAGAGCAACAATAGCTACTTGAAAAGCGAGATTGAGAAGAACAATAGAGGTAAAACGACATTGATGTGAGAAGGTATAACGTCTTGTTTGATTTTTTGTATTTCTTGCATTCTTTTTCGTGCTTCATTGGTAGGTTAGAATCGTTTGCGTGGTTGTTGTTTGGGATTTAGGCATTGTATCGGATTTCTGATCATAGACATAGCAAGAAGGAAGAGTCTTCAGGTTGAATATGATTAGACTAGAGAACATCTTCTATACCTTAAATACAAGCCTTGAAACCAAAGTGATCTGGCTTAGTATGTTTAGTCATAGCAGGATTAATAGTTTGGATATCTGAAGAGAGATTCTCTCTAAGAACATTATCTTGAAATTTTTTCTGTAAGGACAAGTAAATTCTCTCTGTGATTAGTTGTATCTAATTCCAAAGAATACAAGTAAGCTGAAAGGAGTAGGAATTCTTTTTATGAGTAGCAGTATGTGAATAGTAGTATCTAATCCTAATGACTACATCTATCAGATTCCTGAAAGTATCTCAACCTCACTGATGTTAACTACATAAAATTGCCTTATCTTATAGTGCTCTATCTTGAGCTCAATATTTATTGTTAATTCCTTCACACTAATGTGTTGATGGCGGCTGATGATAATGGGGAAGAACTTGGGAGTGTCTAGATGATGGTGCAAGCATTTGACCTGTCTACAATCCTAAGAAGTTGAGACTGCTTTTAAGGTCAAACATATCAGAGACTTTATATTTTCTAATTGAGATAAAGACTTTAAAGGTTTCTTGGAGCCCAAATATTGTCCCAGAAAATAAGGAAACAAAAGGTTCAACTATGTCAAGTGGGGTGATTCCCATAGGTTCAGAATTCATGTTAGTTTGTCCACAAGTGTATTAAAATCAAATATTCATCGGACATCTATATAGATCTGCTTTGTTCCAACTGGTGCATTCTACACCCTACATCAATTAGACTTTTGGTGTGAATGGATTGATGGATGGTGGCTAACCTTTTTTATAGATGTAACTCTTTATGATAATAACAATAAATAAATAAGAGAAACATAAAACCAAACTTTTTCAAAAAGGCAGCACATTGAAAATGTCACAAAATGTTTGATTTATGAGTTATTTTTTAAAATTTTATTTTAGTTACTTTATTTATGTACATAATCACAATTATATTTCTAAGATGTGTGAGTGCATTTGGAATTGTAGGCCCTTAAATTTTTTGGTGGTACTTTTCTTCACCTTTGTCATGTCCCCAAAATTACGAAGCTAAAAACCCTAACATTGGGCACAAACATAAAATAATATCATTATCAAATATAATTAAACAATTATGATTATAATAATATTTTAATATAAAATCATAGTAAGGACATTACATAACGTGTCTTTTTCAAAGTATGAGGGCGAAGAACATCAGGTCCACCGTTTATTCACAATAGCATTTGCGGAAACTTCAGACTCGTCAGATATTCTCCTCATTTCTTCTACACTGGCGAATGCTTAATGTGTCTTTTTCAAAGAATGAGGGCGAAGAACATCGCGTCCACCGTTTATTCACATTAGCATTTGCAGAAACTTCAGGCTTGTCAGATATTCTCTTCACGTCTTCTATACTGGCAAATGCTCCTGTTCGTGAAGATAAAGGAGCGATTAAAATATTCTGGAAATCTTTATTCAGCGCTGAGTTTATAATTAATCAGGAGTATCGGAATTGCCACTGTGTAATGCCAATGACGTCATGATTATTAGTTATAATCCAAAAATCAGTATAATAATTGACAATGGTTTACCTAAGACAAAGGGAGCGGTTAAATTATGGAGCAGATATAATACAAAGGAGGCATCGACATTTATATTGTAATCTATATTGCTGCGGTGAAAGATATGGTGATGCTTGCCAGGAGAAATAGAAGACCAGATATATAATTAAAGGAAGTTGATAGACGTTTGCAGATATTACAAGTCGCCTAGAAGAAAAGAGGCACCATACAAAAGCATTAAAGAGAGAAGCTGTCAAAGATCGCTGTTCAAAGACATAATTAATTGGCATAAGTGATAAAATAGTATTCAAAGATGCATCGACCAATAAAATACCTCGATTTGCTAAAGATTACCGTAAACTATGGTTAAGGGCTTGAGTAATAAAAGCAGAAGTAAAGCAAGTCTCAAGACAGCGATTGGGAAGTAAAAAGGCAGCGGTATACTTAAAAGGGAGCGATTAGTAATTCAATAAGTCATAATTGAAATCAACTAAGAGACATGACCATTCAAGAGAGGTGTCCCTTCTTGCTCATGCATAAAGATATAAAAAGATAATAAGGAAAAGTGGAGGAGGACATTGATGAGAAGGCAGATAGATACATTACTACTCAAACTGTAAGTGTTCCTAAGGAACCTATCTCCAGCAATCAGTAGAATCAGATACAACATCCACCATACATCGCATGAATTCAAGGTTCAATAAGGAACATGAATAGATATTAAAAAGAATAAATAAATATTAAATATAGATCTACATTTAGAATGACAACAGAGCTAGGATATGAGGATCAAAGAGAGATAAAAAGATCATTAAGAAGGAGGGACACAACACGGATATAAGGGGGGATGAATTATATTGGGAGTGGTGATAATGTAGTGAAGAGCAGCCGCGATGATAAACATGTACTATATATATATATCTAAGTTATCGAAATCGGCCCTTGACCCTGCCGATTCTAGGTACGGGTATGTGTGCAAACTGATACGCCCAACAAACCCTGCGTATTCATACAGGACACGGGAAAATTTAGTTGGAAACGTTTTTTAAATTTTACGTCGAATCCCGATAATTTTTTGGTCGACGTGGCGAATCGACCCATTTTCCACAAATTTCGTTGAGTTTTTCACGTGTAAAAACTTAAAACCTAAAAGATTAAAGACATTTTGCATTGTTTTCAAAGCGCTGCCGATGCGGGTTTCTGAAGACGTTGTTTTTTGAAGAGAAAGCACGCATGCCGGTTTCTACAGTCATGCATTCGCGCCTTTGATTTTTGCAGTCACGCCTGTTGTTGAAGACAAACGTGTCTTCAAAATCCAACCCTACGAAGTTGCATCATTTTGAAGACAAAACCCTTCGATTTTTGCACGCCGGTTGCAGGTCACGCCGGTTGCAGCGCGGGCTGAGAAGTTGCTCAATATTTTTCACACCCAAATTTTTTTATAGATTTTTATAGTAGTTAAAGTTTCCACATTTAAATTTTAAACTGTATTAGATTTTAAAACATTAAAATAAAATCCTGGTGCATTGGAATTATTGTCACGGAATTTATAGACGAAAGCAATAGTCGAGACGCTTCTAGAAGTATTATAATAAATATATATAGTTTGCATATAGTTAATTATTTATTTATTGAGAATTATTTATTATTAATTTTTTATTAAGAAATTAATAACTTAATAAGTAATATAATTTAGATTTATTATTAATTTATTAATATTTAATAATTTATTAATATTAAATAAGTAATACTAATAAAATAATATAATTAAATAATTTACTAAACAACATAATGATAATTTACACAATTTTAAGTCTTTTATTTATTATTTTAATTATTAATATGAAATATGATAATATCTATATTTTAGTTATTATTTAATTTAATTTTTATTAATAATAAATATATTACATTATTAATAAATTAATATAATTAAATTTAATATAGAAGATGTAAAATTGTAAATTATACTTCTGTAATTGAAATTCAAATTTGAATATATTGCTAATTACAGTTTCCTATTGAACATTTATCGTTCAATAATTGTCTTTTGAATTTTTTGTAGCATTTGCATAATGGCAACCAGTTCTACTTCTATTGCTCAACCCACCTTTAAAACTGACCCAAATTCACCTCTTAGGCTGCAAATACGTCTATATCTATGATTTTTATATGTTTTATGTACGGACGTACCCAAACGTACCCAGCCCCCCAAATTTTTTTTGCCGTACCGGCGTACCGTACCGGTACCCGATTCAGCAACTTAGATATATATATATTCAATCTTTGGGTGAGGTGAATAATGAAGAAGTAACTAATGCAGGCGTAAAAGAATAAGGACATCAATGGGACTAATCAGATCAGACAACAGGCAATTGGAGCAGATCAAACAAAAGTATTTGCACTCAAGGGCGGAATCGGTGGTTCTTACAATTACTGCTATGAATACAGCCATCTGATGTGTTAATAGGACAAGATTTAGGGCAATCCCATAAAGGGGAGATTACAACCTTCTTGACCTCCCTGGTTTTTGTTGTTGATGTGTTCTTTTTGGATTTTGGGGTAAGAAATTTTGTGGTTTGAATCCTTTAAAATAACAAACATTTTATTTTTTCCATGAAATTCTAACTTGAATGTTGAGGATGACAGGAGAGATTTGTGGTTTGTGGTGACGGATGCACTCCATTGGACTAGAGATTGTGACTTTTGTTGGCCTCCCTACCAAAATTCCACTAGACTTTAAAGGCCTTTTGGTTAGCCACAAACATTTCGCTACCACTTGTTCCTAACTAATCTTTCCCTTCCATTTTTATCCTTTATTATATGATGTATATATTTAAAGATACGCATGTTGGCCTTTGTAGTGATGGGATTGATTTCAAACCACTCCAATGCCAAGTATCTATGTATCCTTTTTTATTTTCTATTGGCTCATCCATTGCACCCCTACAGGTCCAAGTGCTAGTTATTTATGTATATAATAAATTAAAAGAATGAATGAGATATGATGCCTCTCAGGTTTTGCACAATAAGGCATATATGTTGGTTTCAATGGCAAGGGTCACACCCCTTTGTAGTGTGTCTATTGCTAACTACTAGTTAATAAGATTTGTAACATCTCTACCATTCTTGAAAAAGATCCTTTGTCCTGAAAGTATTAGTAGGTCTGGATACTGATTTACAAAAGATGGATTTTCCCATGAAGCTTCTTTTTTGGGAATATTCTTCCATTTGGTAAGATACTCAATGATCTGTCAAGAATGTAAGTTCTTAGTCCACATGTGCAAAGCACCTTATTAAGTACCCATTATCTTTCTATGTCCATTATTGGTAACTTGGTTTTGAATGGTGATGTTTGCTCCTAATTTCTCTTTCAAGCACAAAACATGGAAAACATTGTGAATCTTGGATGTGGGTGGTAATGTCAAGTTGTATGCTACTGGGCTTATCTTTTCTGAATTTGGGATGGTCCATAATACTCTGGAGACAATTTCAGATTTCTTCCACTATTTTTTCAAAGCAGTTTGTTTTTATGGCTGGAGATGAATAAAAACCCAATCTGTTTCTTGAAACTCCTTTTTGGTTTGATGTTGATCTGCTTGTTACTTCATACAATTATGGGCACCCTCTAAATAGTTTTGTGCAAATCTTCAAGAATATTGCTCCCTGCAGGCACGTTGATGTTAGTACTGATATAATATTCAAACTTAGGAGATTCCTAGGCATACAAAGTGGTAAAAGGTGTCATCTTAGTAGATGTGATAGGTAGTGTTGTACCACTATTTTGTGACGTTTAATCATTTATACCACTGATCTTGTTTCTTTGAAGAAAAATAGCATAGGTAAATAGTCAATGCGCTTATTCAGAATTTCTGCTTGACCACCCATTTGAGAGTGATACGAAGATTCATTGTCAATTAAATTTTAACTAATTTGCACAATTCCTTAGAAAATTACACTTGGAAAGGCAACCATGATTGCTTACAATTACTTTAGGAAATCCATGTAGTTTTTAAACATGTTCAACATAAATCTTTACTAATTTGGGTATGTGATTGGTATTTTTATGCCCATAAGTGGGCATACTTAGTCAAATGATCAACTGCCATTATGTTTGGTTGTAACCATTTGACAAGGTAAGACTGTCTATGAAATCCATAGATACTTTTTCTCATTTTTGTTACAAAATATGTAATGGTTAGAATAAATCTGGGTATGAATATTTTTTGCTCAAGTGTCTTTGGTGTTAAGAGTAATATTATAATATTTAGTATTTAATGGTCAATTAATCTTTAGGATAGACCTTAGGAATATTCTTTAATTCTTTAAGTTAAGTTCTTATCTTTTTGGTTTATTAGTTGTCAATCTTATCCTTTACGGTTAAATCTTTTGTAACTCTTATTTAAGGAGACTTTTGCTCCTTGTTTAATCATCAAATATCTTGGTAATCATTCCGTGTTATATTTTTCATTATATGAATTAGAGCCATTTGTGGAATATTTTTGGGATTGGTGAACGCATGGAGATCAATGGATTGCTGTTAGTAGTGATGACTTGTAGGCTTGCGACACAAAAGTGCTAAAATATTTTCGTATGGAATAATACGGTTTTGTATGAATATGTGCAAGGGTTTTTTTGCAAAATTTTCAAAGTTTTCATTCTTAAAATCATGGATATTTTTTTAAGAAGTTTTTGTGCAGATTTTTTAATAAAATCATGCTAGGTTACTACTAAAAATCACATAATTTTTACCTCTAAAAATTATGACTGTTTTTTGGTAAAAATCGCACACCATTTTGTTTGAAAATTGCATGGGTCTTTTTGGGAAAAACATGTCATTATTTGGGAAAAACATGGGTGTTTGTATGTCCTTGATGCGTTTGAAGTTATATTCTGTCACTTGGATAAGAAATGAATTTATATATATTGCTGTTGCCTTTGTCAAGGATCGGGTTCTTTGATTGGAGTAGCATGCTATAGCGTGTGATTTCTGCTCTTCATTGTTTGTGTTTCTTGAAGTAACTTGACTATTATTATGCAATGTGCCTTGTTATTGCTATTACCTTGTAATTGGAGTGTTATTGCTTATATAATGATCAAATTGCCAGTATTTTCTGTGGCAACATCCTATTTTAATATTGTAGTTGGTTAGCAATTAACCAGGTTGCCATCATTTTGGTATCAAAACCTAAAAGGTCTAGGAAGAGGAAGTCGGTTATGCTCATGGGATTTTGGATAAGTATGGTATGTGAAAGTTTTGACAGGTTAAAAAGAAGAATGTGGGTACCAAGAGACTAGGCAGACGACAAGGAGAGAAGCCCTAGGTGAGGTATCGAGAAGCCAAGCATAAAGATCAAAAGATGTAGTAGTATGTCATACAAGAAAGCCTCAAGAAGAAAGGCGAAATGAAAATGAATGTGAAGAAGCATAATTTAGAATGGGATAAAGAAATGGTAGAGTTGAGAAGAGATTTAGACAAGTGTAAGCAATGGCTTGTGGAAAGAAGCCAAGAATATGGTTGGGGTTGGCAATTGAAAAAGCAGTTGAAGTGGCCTGTTCGGATGATTTTAGGAAAAAAGAGGGCAGAATCTGGCTGCCTTGAAAGAAGAAGCAACATTGCCAGATCGTGAAGATGACATGGGAGTAGAGCCTGAAGAAAAGAAAAAGAAGAAGAAAATGGAAGATGGAAAGGAAACTGTTGGTCAGGAGGATGCAAGAAACTTTGAGAAGACAAAAACAGATGATGTAAATGAAGATGAAGAAACAAAAGTATTGACTAATGAAATATCAACGAAAGAGAAGGTTGACATTCCTTCAGGAATAGCTTGGAAGAAGCTGGAGGAGAACACATGCAAGGTAAAAGGTAAGCAGTTGTATTGGATGATTTAAATAATGATGCTTTTAAATCTTTGAATGAAATTGTTGACAGGAAGAGTTTAAAAGAAGATGAAAATGATATATATGAACATGAGATGGAGTTTTGGAGGCTTGTAGATGAAAAAGACATCAGAAGGAGAAGATACAAAAAGAAAAAGGAAAACAAACGAAAACAGATGGAATGAATGGAAGTTGTTCTAGAGTGATATTGGAAGATGCGAAAGAAAAGAATAGAGACATGATTTCTGGTTGGTGATTGCATGTGCGGAGCACATGCTTTCTTTTGTCTCCTGGGGAGCCTGACGTAGGAGCTTTTAAAATTTTGGTTTACCTTTTATTTTTGTTGGAGATTTTGTTTGTTGCCAGATTTTGGTTGGAGATCATGTGTTTGGGGGCGAGGTCATGCATCTTGAAAAACCTATTCCTTTTCTTCAGGTAGTTACAAGTGATCGATGTTTTGTGTGAGTTATGGCCAGGAGAAGGGGACGGTTATTGGAAACAGCCCGAGCCATGTGTTGCTGAAGACAACCGAGCCAAGTTTTGCTGTGAGAAGAAAACGGTTTTGGATAAAAAAGACCCATGGTTTCTTGTTTGGGAAAGAAGTCGAGTTTGGTAAGTGTGTCAGGGAGAGAACTTGGCACAGGAGCAAGGTAGATGTGCGCAAAATATCCAAGCGGCCATTTCATATAGGCATGAGTAGAAGATTGGTGAAAAACAGAGACAAATGGTACCGTGTAGGGTGAGTTGAATGGAATAAAAAAAAGCCAGACTTTATTTCTATCGGGTAGCAGATTTGACTAGAGGGAAGAAAATAATGGTAGGCGGCTTGCACTTAGTGGAAAGAAGCCCAAGCAATGAAAATGTAAAGTGTTGATGCTGAGTTATGAGTGGAGCACGCAAAGAATAAAGTGAGTCTGATCAGAATCGTGGGTATGTTAAGACAAATCAGCAATGGAGGTCGATTGGAGTAGAGAATGTGTTGAATGGATGCTTGGAAATGGGCAGGCACTGAATGTCGATTTCTTCATAATCATTGTACTCAGATTTTGGCATCGACTTGAATGCACTATTACTCTGTTCTTTTGTTCATTGGTGTTTGTACATCCTTGATGCGTTTGAAGTTATATTTAGTCACTTGAATAAGAAATGAATTTATATATATTGCTGTTGCCTTTGTCAAGGATCGGATTCTTTGATTGGAGTAGCATGCTGTAGTGTATGATTTCTGCTCTTCATTGTCTGTGTTTCTTGAAGTAACTTGACTGTTATTAAAGTAGGGTTCTTTGGGTTCTGGCCGGGTCCCGTCCCCGTTCGCTCTCGTTCGGGTCCTGGTTCACTGTGGGTTCACCGGTCCTTCATTTTTGGGTCTGGTTCGCCCAGGCAGAACCCAAGAGAACCCGGGCAGAACCCAGACAGAACCCAGGCGAACCAAGACAGAACCTGCGTGCCTAGGCATCCAAAAAGTGTTTTTTTGAGCATTTTTTTAATGTTTTATGGAGTTTGACTTTGACCCACGCCCAAGGGAACCCTAAAAGTGACCTCTAATCACTTCAAACACCTTAACTACCTCATTCTTATTCTATAGACCACCACAATCCTAATTCTAGAAATTAGAAGCTCAAATTAACATTCTTAAAGGCATTCAAAAAAATATTATCAGAACTGTTGGCAAAAACACAACAAAAGAAGAAAGCTCAAAGGGAAGCAATAACCTAGGAAAGCAAAATGGGAGAAGAATTAGACAGTACCCTGGATAAAGACAAAGAAAAAAGCATGGAGCTTCAAACCAGTGACAGTAAGGGAGGAAAGAAACCTTTCCTCAATAGTCCAAGAGGATAGCCTCCACCCATAGGCTACAGCTACAGGGAAAGGGCTTCCTCATGATTATCTTCTCATGGCTGCTGAAGCAACTAATCATTGACAAGAAGCCATGCTAATTCTACAACAAACTAAGTTCGGTAAGAACTCCTTTAAAAAGATAATGAGTGTTGCATGAAAGAATATCTATTTTTTAATTGTTTTGTGAGAAATAGCAATGGTTTGGAATCCAAAAACTTTTTCAGGATTTTGCCTTGATGTCTATCAAAATTGGTAAGCATTCAGATTTAATGAGATTCAAAGTGATAAAAGTTAACAAATATTTATGGACCTACAAGGTAGACTCTTATGTCGGCACTCAATCCAGTTCTTTGAAGATTCCTACCCAACAGAAAAATGGCTTGTATGCAATATTGACTCCATCTGAAGATCTTAAGGCTCTTCAATTCTTTCCCAAGCATCCCAAGATTTCAACAAGTTTATTGCTGAACTGCAGCTAATGGATAGAAGTAAAGTTGCATGTACAGGGATATGGGTGTGGCTTCGAATACAGTATCTGATACAGATACAGCAATTTTTCAAGACCCCCTAATATGGATGTGGCTGGATATTACAACTCTCTCTCTCTCTCTCTCTGAGACCAATGTAACAATGATACAAAATAATGTTTGAGACTGCAAGAAGACATCAAAATGGCTAGTGTATAAACAAATTCTTATGATTTCTGAAGAATGCTGATAACTCTACTCAGTTGGCTTCTTTTTTCAAAATCATACAAATTGAACCTTGGCATCAATAGACTCTGTATATCAAGCTACCACAATTCAAGTTTCAACGATGAATATTTATCATGCATGTTTTAAATGACATTCAAGTTTATGGTGGTTTTGTTGTTTATATGATGTTATGTGATATTCTAATCCTAATTCATGCTTCTAGGCTGCATATTATATATTTTTACATGTTTTGTAATTTGTACCAACCCAAGGTGAAAAACTTTAGACGTGAACCCGAACCCGAACAGAAACATGCGGCTTTGTATGCAATGTGCCTTGTTATTGCTATTACCTTGTAATCAGAGTGTTATTGCTTATATAATGATCAAATTGCCAGTATTTTCTGTGGCAGCATCCTGTTTTAATATTGCAGATGGTTAGCAATTAACCAGGTTGCCATCAAAATCTACTTTTGGATAATCTTCTATATTCTCTTCATACACTCTTCTTGTGTTTGTATGATATATCTCTTTGGATCTACACACTTTCCTCTTCTTTTTCTTCTATATTCCACACACACATCTTCCTCTGAAATTGCAATCTCCTTTTATATGTATTATGCCTTCAAGAAGAGAGACAACCCTTCGAAATAGAAACAACTATTTGGTTAAGACATGAATTTTCCTTTTCAAATCAGATCGTTGCTTTTGATAACAACGTAATTACAAACATAACATAATAAATCTGATTGCTTCCTTTCAACAATGATATACACCCCTTAATGGATCGCTGCATGTATGCAACTAATTGCTCCACCTTATTAATCGCTGCTTTCTTTAGTTAAGAATCATTGCTGTCTTTTGCTTTAATACATATATTATCATTAATTCATAGTCGGCCTGAATTTTAGCTTATATTAATTCCTTAAGGATGTCGACCATGCCAAGGGAGTCGGCCTTTTCAAATATTTAATTGCTGCCTTCTTTTTTTAACTAATATAATCGCTGCAGTTTAATTTATCTCCTTCGTTAATCTTGGTTGATCCATTATATTCTTGGTCGGCTCATTAACATAAGATTGCTGGCTTGAATAATGATTATAGATCCGTATTCTTCATAATCATATTTCCTTCTATATGTTATATATCTCCATTTTGTAAATATCAATAAGAAGTTGACTTTGGATAATAAGCTTATTAATTTGTTTTTGTTTCAATCAACAAGTTGACCTTGGATAATAAACATTCTTCACTAATGCAGTGCTCTCATACGTATGAATTCGGCCAGCAGAATAATTTAGCCATATGTAGACGTATCTCTGCCACCAGCATTTATCCTCTATAGGTGGCACATTTGCTTTGACATCAATGACAATATTCTAATAATCTCGACTAAATGCCTTTGACATCAATGCCAATGTTTTCAACAAACTTTAGACTCTTAGAGATTGGTGTGCCAAAGCTTTTGGATTCTTCACTTGCTGTCTTGTTTTGTGTTTCTCTAGTGATTGTTACCTTTTTTTGTATGAGGATTTTAAAAGCCCTTATTGAGTACAGATTAAGCCCAAGGATTGTATTTTTCTCCCTTGCAAGCTTGTAATTCTTGATTACTTTTTGCCAAAGCTGCCCAAATTGTAAAACTTAATGCTCTTAAAAGGCTTTATTGTAATCATCACTCCCTTTATATAGGAATTTGATATAAATGAAGTCCTCTCGAATTTTGCAAAGTTTTTTCTCAATTTGTTTTTCATCCTTGCTGCAAATTTTATTTTGTGGATTTTTTATTCACAATGCTTACACATATCTGATTAAAATCTTGTAATGTCCCCTTCTCAAGCTTAGTCCGTTGATAGACAGTTAGCCTGTTTCCCAAGTTCTCATAGGCTAATTAGTAAGGCAAAGGGGACTCCAAAGTTCTTGGAGGGAACGGGTTTATTATTTTAGGGTTGCTATTCATGGCAATAAGCTCAATCGGTAGTGTGGATCATCATGACACTTTTAGAAGTGATTTCTGGCATATGAGGAGCTCTCCAAACTTCTTGGAGGAGCAGTCTATTTTAGTAAGTCGCCCAGTTGGCTTTGATGATATCATCATCCCAAATCTTCAATATCATGTTGGTATGATTAGAGTTTGATTCTGATGTTGTTTCCAGTGCTTTCTGCAACTTGGGTAAAATAATTTAATTATTCACTTAAGTTTCTAATGTTAAAATATTAAAGTACCAACCTAAGTGTAATATCTTTTTAAAAAGGTGATAATGTGCTTCAAAAGTGGATTCCTAGGGGAATAAGGAGGCCTTTGCAGATGAAAAAGTATATTATCTTTCTTAAAGGTCATTTTTGAGGTTATTGGAATTATTTTCAAATAACTATTTTTTTCCCTCGAAAAAGATATATAAGGAGGATGTGGGCTCATTTTGAAGGGGAGACTCATGAATTTTATATCGTTATGCTGTTGTAGTGAACTTGAATTCTTCCAAGGCTTCTTGAGGACGAAAACCTTCTTGGAGTTGTTGGTTTTGGGGACGAAAACCCCCCTAGCTAGCTAGTGTGGTTTCATACAGAGATCATTGTGCTATAGATTTGGAGTTAAGTTTTGGATTGCAGTTATGGACGTTTTTGATGTGTTTCAAGTTGCAGATTTTGATATTGTTGATGACGAGATTGTTGAAATTTTTCTTAAGGGCGAATTGAAGAGCTTCCCTGTTGGCTGTACCATACCTCATGCTAGGCCACACCATTCATTATGTCTGGCCGTACATGTTAGTGCTATTCTTATCAAGGGTTTAAGACTAATCATTTGTGTTCTATTCTTGCCGTCCCAATCTCCACTTGCAGGCCGTACAATATCAATTGGGCAGAATGATTGGTTTTAGGGGCCATACATATGTTGAACTGTGCTAGTAGAAGGGGTGTGCAAACTCCTAGTTGAATGTGCTGCTATTTGGGAGGATTTTTTGGGTTGTAAGGTGGCGTGTAGACTCAAGAAGGATATCTGCATCTGTTTTGAAGTGAATTTGTTAAATTATTATGAGATTAAGGGGGGTGCACATAGTCCTCTGTATCTGCTGCTTTGACTGCTGGTACTAATTTCAGACCTGCAACTTTATTATTTGATGTTATGGTGTGATTGAAGTGATTTTTGGGGGATGTTCAAGTTGAAGTCTTGCTTTGGGATGCATGCTGAGCTTCTACCTAGCATTTCCAGAACTATATTAGTGTGTTTTCCAATCTGATTTGACACTTGAACAGCAGCAACAAGTGTTTTTCAGATCTTCTCGAACATATTCTTCATCAGTAACACAAGGTATGTTGTTGTTGTTTCAAGCTGGGAGGGTCGGTTCATGATTTTGGCTCATTTTGGGGTGTTACAGCAGTTTGTTTATCGCCAATTCTTTATATCAGCAGTACTTTCCTTTATCAAAATTTTAATAGAAGATACGTTTCCATTTCATATGGTTGCATGTGGGCTAACATTGTAAGCACTAGATGGTAGTACTGCCAGTGTATTTAGCATAAAATATTGATTATTGTACTCACCCCATTGACTAAGTGGTAGTTTGTATTGATTCCCATTGAATAAGTGGATGGCTTGGTTGTAAGTAACTCAACCCACTGAACGAGTGGTTACATTGTAATTTGCCTTCTCAGAGAATAAGTGAAAGTGTTGTTATTTTCGTTGTAGTGAACACTCCGTTGAATAAGCGTGAAGCGTATTTCTTTTAGTTGCATATGCACTCCACTGAATAAGAGGTATCGGAAGGTTTGCTGCCTAGTGCTTTACTTTCAGCTACTGCAATTTAATTTGATATGTAGATCCTTTTTCTGTATGTTGTCACCTTGCCCATCTCAAGAATTGGGTGATAAAAAAGTGGAACGCATATTGCATTGTAATCTCACTTTCAGTTGATGTAAATTAAGAAAAAAAAATCTAGGGTGGTTATGACAAATCTATTGTGGAATTCTCTTTAATGCTCTTTGCCTATGTTTTCGGGTCCTTTGGTTTTGCTCCTCATACCTGTATGGGTTCAGGACAGGTGCAGGTCCTTTACTGGTTCGCCTTTGGGTACACTCATGATACTGTGTGTGCTCTTAGACCCACAGGGAACTCAAGGCATTCAAGCAGTACCTTGAATGTACCCAAAAGAACCTTGGTGTACCCACGACCCATGGGCCTGAAAAATAAATTTTAAAAGATAGAAAAAGCATTTTTTTAAACAAATACACTTGCAGAAAGCATTAGTCACCCTAAAGTGAAGGTTTTGACAAGTTTGTAACTCATTTGACAAACACAAAAGCCCAAGAACTGATTTTTTTCCTCCAAGCTGCCATTGCTAGATTTTAAAGGTTGGTTCATTTTTTTTGAAGATAGGGGAGAAATAGCGGTACAGAGAAGATTTATCCATCAAAGGTGAGTAAAACTTTAATTTTTTTTCGAGTTTTTAATATATTTTTTGAAGATTTTTCAAGGTTTTTATTTTTATTTTTTGGTAAGTTTAGAATATTTTTTTGAACTTTTTATGCATTATACAAGCTATAATGCCTATTTGTTTTTAATTTTTTCAGTTGTAGTATTGTTATTGTTTTTTATTTTAGGTTCATACAAAATGGTTGGTAGTTTTAGTTCAATTGCCCCAAATGTTGAGAGTTCATTTAAATTTGATGCCATGTCACGTTTTTGGTGACATATGACAATGATTCAACAACTTCCTAGTGATGAGGGTCATCTTTGGCATTGTAGCCAATGTGGAAAAGAGTATAAGAACTTGTACTTTCGAGTGAAAGCTCACTTCTACGCTATTCCTTTATAGGGAATAAAAGTTTGTCTTGGCCCAAATAAAAAAGGGTTGTCAAAGCAACAAATATTGCACATCCTCTTGCCAAAAAAAGCTTGCACAAACCTCCTAGTGGATTGTCAGAACCGGTTGGTGCACATCCTTTCATGCCAATGCCTCATCTTTTGGAGAAGAGAATATTTCTGTTTCGTGAAAAAGAGGCCCATTGGAGAAGGCCTTCAAGAATGAAGCAAGTGAGATTGCAAATCAAAGCATTTCTTGTTGCATTTATGGCCATGGGCTTCCTTTCCAACTTGTTAGATCACCTTATTGGTGGGATATGGTGATGGCCCTTTCCAATACATCTTCTGATTATGTTAGTCTTGGGTATGAAAAGGTGCGAACTACCTTATTGGTGAAGGAGAAAGCTTCGCCTTCAGTAGAGGCGTCATTGAGAGCAATCAAGGATACATGGCTTGAAACAAGTGTGTCCATTTTTGATGGATGGAAAGATTGCAAAAATAGACCATTGATCAATGTTATAGTAGTGTCCCCTAAAGTGGCAATGTTTTTGACGGTAGTGGATTGTGAGGGGCAAGTGAAAGATGCAAATTTTATTGTCAATATGGGGATGAGGAGGTTGCTATTAGCTACAAGGTTGCATTTACAAGGATATTTCTAGATAAAGATATCCAAAGTGTTTTCTTGAGTGAGTTTGGCCATTTCATATCTTCAAGGAATCATGATGTTTTCGCTCTCCGAGACAAATATAGGAAAAAAGCTCATGATTGGTGGTATCTACATGGTCAAGGCTCCATTTACTTGCTGCCTCTTGCAATTAAAATCCTCTCCCAAGTATGTATCTTTTCATTTTTTATTTCTCTCATTTTTCATTTGATGCTATTATGCTATATATTATATTTTATAATAATATAATTTTATAATTTATGTTTTGTATTTATAAAATTAAATACTAAATGTTGAAAATTCAACAGGTTGTGAGTTTTTCTTTAGCTGAGCAGAATTGGAGTACATACCCCTTCATCCACTGGATTAAGTGCAAATGTTTTAGTGTAAATAAAGTTGAGGATTTGGTCTATGTACATTCCAACCTTCATCTCTTGTCACATAAGACACTTGAATACAATGAGTGTGTGACAAAGAATTGGGATCTAAGTCTTGATTGTGCTGATTTAGATGCTACAGTTGCATAGCTTGCCGAAGTCTCTATAGATGAGACAACTTTAGCATGTAATACAACTAGTGGGAGTGGCTCTCCAATTGATTGTGGTTCAAATGAAATTGAACCAAATGTTGACCTTGGTGCTTTTGATGAAGAAGAATATGAAGACTATTAAATATTGATTGTAATTT
This sequence comes from Sequoia sempervirens, assembly GCA_007258455.2. Taxonomy (NCBI): domain Eukaryota; kingdom Viridiplantae; phylum Streptophyta; class Pinopsida; order Cupressales; family Cupressaceae; genus Sequoia; species Sequoia sempervirens. The sequence continues at coordinate 15,327 of VDFB02052055.1, read as the reverse complement.
TGAACTTTCATTGTGTAATGACATTTTGAGACTTGAGTATTTTCATTTTTCCAAATTATGAATATGAGGTATTTATATATTCTATTTGTTGGCAATTTTGATTGTCACTGCTCTTATAGTTTATAATTTTGAACATATATATATATCTTCTACCCATACCCAAGGAATTTTGTTTTCCATACCATCGCACCTGGTATGAATACCCATATTGGAACTGGTAACTTAGCTTTCTGCTGTTTATTTTAATCTTTTGTTTCCCACTTCCATTAAATCTTATGCAGCAAAAATATCTAATGATATTTTTGTTGCAACATAGAAGCAAAAAATAAAAATAGGAATAACCGTCTTTAGTTGGTGCTTGGCATCTGGGCTATGTTGGGTCAAACTGGGATGGCTTTGAGCTGGTCAAACCAACTTTTCACGTTTTTCAAAATGACTTAACCTTTTTTTAGTGTTCAGGATAAAATTTGTCATTCTTCCCCCCATTTTTCCTGCTGTAAACCCTTATAATTGAATTACATTTACACTTTTAATTTTCTGTGCCAATGCTGTGTAAATGTAATGCTACTATGGACTCAGCTGATGGAACTACTACATCTAATTTCCAATTTTATTTCAAAGCTCTTTCAAAAAATAATTTTCAGCCTTTAGAAAATTGAAAATGAAAATATACAAATCTAGAACTCAAAAGCATTTCATAGATAAGGGGTTTTATTCCCTCAAAAGAAGCAGTTCATCTAAAGTTGGGAGATTTTCTATCTCCATAGATGCCTTGAATTACAACATGCGCTAGGTGCTTTCTCAAGAAAAAACACATTCTACCTCCTCTTATGAGCCTTTTGAATTGTCTTGAGTCTTGACCACTTCCTTCAAATTGACATGGTCACTTTGTTTTGTTGTCTAAAATCTTGTTATGTTTTCCTTATACCAGCAATCCCATGATTGATGGTTATACTTTCCATAAAGTATGCATGGATTTTTTTTTCAAATTTGATTTAGACATCTTTGGCCATTTGGGCAATTCCATTGATAGCCATACAAGCAGTTTGCTTCATTATGACGATATTGACTGTGATTTATCTGTGAGCAGTCTTTTATGTGTCTTTGCCTTCACTTGGTTGTCACACAAGTTTCTGTTTTGTTATTCACCATGGTATCAAATCCGTACATTGTCATTCTTGATTGGAAGAATAATAGTATCAATGGCACCTTGTTGATTCTTGCCTAATCTGCCACCTCTATATCCTTTTAGCTTCATCAAACTTGAAAAATATTGTTAGTGTATTGTACACAACTATTACACCCAAAACCATCACATGTTTTGGATTTTCATTAAGTATGTCCCAATGACTTCATCAGACATTTGTGTTTCACAGTATCAAGATTTGGCAATTGCCCTGTTTCTGACTGTAATTTTGCAGTCACCTCCTTGGTTGACAGTTTCTATTGGACATGATCAAATAATTCATCCAGCTTCCCATTAATTTCTTTCAACATACATCAATGATCAATCTGTGCTCATCAATAACCTGTCTCCTTTGTCAGGTTCTAATTTTTTCTCAATCATTTTTACTTTCTCATTTGATAGAGGCAACCGTTTTCTCCTCTGAAATTATGTCAATCCCATATTTATCTAATTCTTGCAATTGTTGTGTAGTGCTTTTAACTTTTTGTCTTGTCTATCTTCCTAATGATGGAAATAAAAAAGAATCTGCATCGGAACCAAAACTTTTACAATCTAACTGTGAGTTCAGAATATTCATGAAATCCTAACAAAATTACAAAAATGTTTCTTTAAACAATACCTCTGTATGAAGTATCAATTCCCCCTCAAGTTATGCCAAGTGAAACTGGTATTTTTCTATCCTCTGAAATTAAAATCCTCTTCTCTAAAACTACCTGTTCAATTAATTTGAAATTTGAGTCATAGACTCTTCTTTATAGCTTCCCAAAGCTGCCTTGGAATCATCCGAAGCAGAGCTCTCTACATAATGTATGGCTTCTTAAGTCAAGATGCAAGCATAAAAATGGCAGTTCCAGAATGTCATTTCGATGATTACTATCTCTCTTGATATTGCTTGAAAGTCTATCATATTACATATTAAAAGAAATTGTGCAAATAACTTTTCTAATGAATCAAGTATCACTTGAGTCTAGGTTGTCTGAAAAGTTATGATTGTCTGAGGTAGCATACATTTGCTATCTCCATCTCAGATCAACAGTCTAATTACAAGAGCCATCACAGTCATCTTCACATAGTCACTTCCATGAGTCCCATGGGCTCTGATACCATGAAATACTTGTCGAAACCAAATCAATAGAAGCAAACAAACACTCATGAATTATTCCATGAAGAATCAACACAATAATATAGCTGAAAGATTATAATGCTTTGTAGTCATAACTCGATAATTGGTTTCTCCTGATAATTTTATGCCACCAAACTACAAAATCAGACCTTATTTATACATGATTTTGCATTTTGAGAATCTATTGTCTATAGTCCAAAGTGAGTTTCATATGATAGAAATTTGGAGTTTTGTCATAGATTTATATTTGTTCAGTTGCATGTTAACGAGTGAAAATTTCAATAATATGTAGCAGAGACTTTATTTATAATTTACACAAAGGCCAATAGAATTATTCTGTCTTTATTTTTCATTTAACTTTTATTTTCTTTAATGTTAAATCTATATAAGTTTCAAAAAAATATTGTTTTGCTCTGTCATTCCAGGTTTGCTTGTCATCATGGGAAGGTGGTCAAATCTGCCCATCCCAGGATTATGCTGTCTCTGTGGATCCCTCAGCCTCTACTCTGAGGAGTCCATTCCCCGAGAAAAAGTGGAGGAAATTCCAACTATCAAATCTGTTCAGCAGCTCAAGTGTTGCAACAAAGTTACATACAATAGATGTACACATAATTGAAGATGGGAGTGAAATTGTTGACAGATGGTTTGTTGCCGTTACGCTTGGCTCTGGGCAGACACGGAATATGGCTCTGGACAGGTATGCTGTGAGGGAAAAAGGGTGAAAAATACTTATTATAAGAAGCTGGTTAGTGTATTTTCTAGGAATGAAGCTTGAAATAACTTTCTGTATGAGTATAATTGTTTTTCATTTATGATCCTGTTCTAATAATTATAAAATGCATTCAAAACATATGTCATCCTGTGATCTGGATACTATAGATTATGTCACACAATCTGACAGCTTTTCGGCAAAAATAAATAATGCAATTGAGTCATGATTGCTCAACATCAAATAAACTATGCTTCACAAAATAAAACATTATGGAGAAAAATCATTAACATACGATAACACTAATTTACCCTGGAGAAACCTAATAGGGTAAAATCTTCTGCATCTAGTGGTGACTTGCCAAGGATTTTCCATACAAATAAAAATGAGTATTCGTTGCTCTCTTCTAGCTTGTGAACTCCTCTTTTCACCACTCTTGATATTGCAGCTATTCCACTTCACTTGCCTTCTATCCTTCTCCCCCTTCCTCCAACCTGCCGGGTATTCCTCCCCAGTTTGGCTCAGCTGAATTTTAAGGATTATGGGTGACGTTTGTGAAATATGCTCCTTAATTTTTTCTTTGAGTTTTCAACAACAACAAGCACCCGTTAAGGATTAGCCCAAAATCTAAATCAGCTGAAAGTAACCTTCGCCAAGAATGTTCACCAAGATCCTTTGAAAGGCGAGGTGATAGCATATGGCGATAGGATCTTAGGAACAACTGAATTTGAGTTACAAACTGAAAATGAAAGTAGGCGGTGATCCAGTCATAAAGATTCCACGCTACCACTTATTCAGTGGGGGGAAAGATATTACATTGAAGAATAATTCATCCGCTTTTCAGCAGGCATCCACTCAGCAGTGGGGATTCGCCACTTAATCAGTGGGTGAGAATGAAAATTACAATAATTAATTCCTCCACACTGGCGGTAAACCATCCAGGGGTTACGGTGTTTGTATTAAATCAAAAGTAATTGCAGAAATAAAAATGACTGAGATAGTACTACTATTCACAGCCTTACAATTTAATTTATCTGCAAATTACGAGTGCTAAAGATATACAATCAAACAAGTGATGAAAGATGATTCTCCAAAAACTCCAATCTTCTCAATCTTCAGAATTCCCAACCCAAATCAGAATTATTGAAAGTCTGATATAGCTAACAACAAACTGAAAATACTGAACCAGCAATCCAAGACACACCAAAATGCATATTTCTCCATCAAACTTCAAAGAAACACTCCAAAATTGTACTTACAAAACCCCAGAGACATGGCGACCAGCTTCAAGCTTGAATTTCACCCCAAACAGCCACTAATTGAAGGAGCGCGAATTCCAAAGCAGCTGCAAGGCGAAGTATGGCCCTAGAGAAGGTACAACCTCTCTAGAAAATCAAGGACATCATAATAAATTCTGATTCTTTGCAATTTGAGTCGCCATTAGCATAGAAACAATTAGCATTAATACCCATAATGAAATTAAATTCTCTCTATGAGTTGCAAATAAAAAAACATCTTCAGCAATACAAAACCAGCAAGCTCAAATCTGGAAATTATCACCAAAATCTTTGACGATGAAGCCCAATATGCACTTCTGAATGAAGTACACTCCCAATTGACCATCTAGGGAACCATAGTTTCAGGCCCGAAGAATGGTGTAAATGCTAAGCTCCCCCTTAGCCGAGTTCTGAAATCAATCCAGCCGCATAACTTTACAATATTTTCCAAAGATAATCAGCTCTCCTTCAAGCATCAATATATAAGCTCAAATGGCAAATGAAGCAATTTGTAACTCCTCACAAGAAACTGTTCAATTTCCTCCAAGGGATGCCACCTCTCAAGCATTTACTTTATTTGAATTAATAAAACATTACTTATCACCCTCTAGGCGTCCACCTTTAAGTTGCATCAAATAAACATTTAAAATAAACATTAAATGTACAAAGTCGACCCCCCCTTCACGTCACCAACTTAAAAACAACTTGAAGTTCAACGACTAGGCATGGGGTACAACTGCAAATAAGAAAATTGACTAAGTCTGAAACCTAGTCCAAGGAGGTAACCAGAGCAACGTCCAAACTGCAATTGATAGACTGCTAAAAATACCAAACTGACATTTGCTAAGCTGAACCAAGCTGATGATGATGCTTCTGCCATAAATGGACTTACTAAAAATAGCAAATGCCAAAAATAGTAAGTTAACCTTAAATCCATTAGAAAGCCAAACTGATCAACCATACTAAATTGCAAATGATTGAGCTGTTGCTAGAATGATACTGCTAAAAGATAGACTTACCAAAAATAGCAAACTGCTATTAATAGTAAGTTTGCAAAACTTCCTTTGAACACCAACTGAGCAGTATCATGACTTAATATGCAATAGTGTTTCCAAATCTCAATCTAAGTATAAACCCAAGTAGCCATCAAGAGACTACTATAAATAGTAAGTGTCTGAAAGGATGTCAGATCGGGATACACACACCACCTTTAGAGGTCATCATCAAAACCCATGAAACCCAAAATCTTCTTGCATAGGTATCAGCCAAAAATTGCATGTCATTATCTTAACATGCATGTTACGTCATCTTGAAGCTCTCCAAAAACCCAGAAAGCTCCACCAAACATGCGTTAAAAAAACACGCATGCAAGCCTTCAAAAATGCATTTGAACTTCCTAAAAATTAGGAAACCCTAATTCCACTTCTGACTAGCCTACGAGCTTCCGGTAATAGGCTATTAGTCACAAGGAGTGTATGGCTAAAATGGGGACATTACAGTTTGGCCTTGAATTTGCTTGCATGTCCATTAGCCATATCAGGTTGAACTTAAAACAGTCATCTGAGTATGCCGAATAACAGACCACACCTTCAACTTCCCATTGGACTTGTTTCTGAAGCTGAACAGTCAACTTGCAAGAATTTGCAGGCTTTTGAAATTATCCATTTTGGATTTCTCATATTTCCTAAGCTAGAAATGGCTTGGCTCTCTTGACTTTCGTCATTTTGCACCCTGCTACATTCTTTTTTGACGTCCATCAGGTGTTGTGCCATTTTGGATTTATGCTGAACAATCCGGCATATTATGTTTCTCAGATATGAAGTAAATTTGAGGATGTCTTCAGATGGGTGTTTTTTGGATCTTGAGCAAACCCAACATTCAAATGTCATAAAGTCCCTCTGTAACTTGGATAAGCTAGACAAATATTGTCTTGAAAATCTTAATTATGGATGAATAAGACCACATAAGGCAAATGAGAGACGCCCAAAATGATCTAGTGGGATTGAAGGTGCATCTGTTTATACAAAGAAAATGCACAAAAATGACAATAAGCAAATTACTGCTTTGCTGAGGGAGAAGTGAAATGAAGTATGGTAAAATGACAAGACTTTGAGTAGACAAGAGAGTGTTACATGGCTTTGAGAAGTGAATCAGACAGAAAATTTCATCTATTAGATGAGCTTTCTATGTCGAGCATTTCTTAGAGATTGTTTGTGTCACCACTTCGCATTTTGAAACTTGGCATCATTAGCCACAAGATTTAGTCATATTTTCTCTCACTACTTACAATTTAAAGGCATAACACTATTGCTTGGGGTGATATGATTTCTCCTCCCTCTCTCTCTCTCTCTCAGAGGTAGAGGAACAATTTATTTCACGTATTATATCATTACTATAACCTATAGAGACATCCTTATTTCTACAAAGACTATGGAGAATTCCTTGTTACCAGTTTTGTTACCCAAACTAGTGGTGTTTGGTTTTAGCCTTTTGGAACAAACTGCTTTAGATGTTGGGCAGTTTTGGTATTTTTAAGACCACTGGATTGCTCACCTCATTTTGTAGCCATTAGGAGTGTAAAGTGTTTATTGGTTATTGAAATCACTAGATAAGATAGTTTTTGATTTGTGACATGAAACCGTCCTGCGAATGTGACAGCCTTTATAAATCCTTGTACTTGTCATGGAGTATCAGCTCCCTCACTCGTTTCCAATCTAGATGACCGGGGAGATGTGCTGTATCATTTTTCTCTTTACTTGCATATAATTATTAGTTGTAGATGTGAAGAGAGGTTGTAGGAGTATCCTTTTTCTCCCAAGTCTGTTCAACTGTGCCCTCTTAGCCTAGGACATTTTCCTCAAGATACCATTAGGATTTGTACTGGCCCTTTTGCGGTGATCAATGAGAAAGTTGGGGTTGCTCTTTTGATTCATATGTAAACTATAGTTTTATTCTCTATTAGCCCCTTGTCTTGTCTCTTTCAATTGCTCTTCTTGATGTGGGTGGCCTCCTACAAGATTATTTTGCCCTATATGCCATTGAACGTTTGCATGTGGTGACTTGTCTAAGGTTTATGTGTTTAGTTCTAGACACATTAAACACTTTGTTTTTTATGTAGCAGTCTTTTTTTGCAGTCCTGATTCACTATTGTGACTTTCTGTACATTTGAGTCCCATTAACCTCTTTTTGTCTTTTATGAACAGTAATATAATACAAGAGAATGATTATAAGTTAGAAAGTCAACAAAATTGAGTTAGGGAAAGTAAAGAGTCAATCTTTGTACTTGAAAGCATGCAATTGGGGATAGCTTATGGGAGGTTGGGCAGTTCTAAATTTCTAAGTGATTGCTTTGAGTCTTGGGAGGGCCCTGGCAGGCCCTTTAGGAGTGTTTGGCTGTGTGTATTCAGGATTCTACACCAATATGAGCTCTAATTATTCTTGCTCCTATTATTGACGAGAATAATTCACTTTAACAATTTATGGTTTTGCTTTCATTTAAAACCTTTAGGGTTGTTTGGATTTGTCAACCTCCTTGCCATGGTGAATGACACTAATGATGAAATGGAAGTTCAAAAGTGACCTTGAATGAACCACTTCCAAGGAATGGATATCGTTTACTTTTTTCAAAAAAATTCAGGCTTTGCTTTATCATGAATTACTGCCATGTTTTATCATAATTTCAATTTCAATTGATATGATATATTTTGAAATTAGTGACATGAACAAGAATTCTAAATATTATATGGGGCATCACCCTTAGTATTAAGTATTAACTTCAGAAACAAACATTATATTTCCAGTATGTATTGAATCCCTTTCAAGAGAGAAATCTAACTACCAGGTGTGCTAGAAATTCAGACTCCATCAAGTTCTGAACATTTTCTGAAATCTTCACACAAAGTATTCTGTGATGATTTTAACCAGTGCTTTTTCCTTAATCTACAGTGGCATCCAACTATCTGTGTAAAGTTTTTGAAGCTGCATTTAAAATGACAGGCAGGTGGAAGTAATGTGCAACTACAGTAGATTTGATGAAACAAAAAAATCAAATAAAAGAGATTTGATGAAACAAAAAGAACAAATAAATAAATAAATAATATTTTTTATCATAAAGAGAAATCAAAGATTTGATCACAAAGATAAATCAATCAAAAAAGAAAATTAGAGAATGATAATTCTCGGCATATTTTATATATATTAATATTTAATATATGTATGCTAGTGATATCTTCATTGGAGTCAATGGTAAAAATTGCTAAGAAATTGGAAGCTCTATTTACACCCTATAACACTGAGTTGAGTTGGCCTTAAAATGTTTGCCAACTTCCAATTTTCGGAGCCTCTTTTTCTAATTGTGTTAAAAATCACCATCAAATCTCCTTATATCAGCAAATCTGTGATATTGTTCTGACTAGACAACTGAAGACCTGCAACCGATGCATGAACCTCCACTTCATTGTTTGTTCCATCTGGTAGTTTCTTTGAAAAGGTGCAAACTGATTTGCCTGAGTAATCTCTGACAATACATGCAGCTCCATATTATCTAGAGTGACCTGGATGTGCCATTGAATTTCAATTTTAAAGCACTGTTGAGGGGAGGAATTCATTTGGCCATCTTTCTTTTGGTCTTGCTGGAATTTACTGTCTAGTCCCATGGACAGCGGTATTATGGGTTTTAACATGTTCCTAATGTTTAAGGCTTAAAGCATTTGTCACAATTTTTCAGATATTGGGTAGTTGGGTTCATTTTCAGTATTGAATCAAGCAATCTTGGTTCCATATTGTAATGCATTCTATTTGGGTTTCATAAAATATTAGTGTTCCACAGGGACACGTCTCCTCCCAAAATCCCCACTTTTCTGGGATGGGAACATCCTCGGGACATGGGGACTTGGAAGGGATGTTCTCCTGCCATCCCACCACCACTACTCAAGTCTCAGGGATGTTTCCAGGATGCCCCTTGGTTTGGGGACTCCAAGACGTCCCCAAGGCATTCAAGAGATTTTGAGGAGTCTCCCAACCATCCCAACAACTTCTAGTTGTTGCAAAAAATAAGTGATAAAATTGTGAACATGACATTTTCCATGAAGGTTTGTGAGGTTTTGACCTCGCTGGGGGCTCTACCCCCAGACCCTTGCAAGGGGTACTACCCCTTGATCTTGCTAGGGGCTTTGCCCCCAGACCCTCGCAAAGGGCACCGCCCCTTGAGCTTAAACGTCTACCCACCATTGTTAATGTTCAATGCAACCATTGCCATGTTTTTAATGTTTATTAAACTTTACTTAGTATGCCAAAGTTTCATTTGCAATTCTTATACTTATTCCTGATTTTCCCCAAAACCTCTACCCAACATTGTTAATGTTCAGTGCAATCATTGCCATGTTTTTAATGTTTATTAGTTTAAACTTTACTTAATATGCCAAAGTTTCATTTACAATGCTAATAGTTATTCCTTACTCATCTTTTTATAACTAGTTTTTCAAGTATTATATGTATTTGTGCCACCACCCTGCTGCCTTGCTGTCCTCCTGCTGTCCCATACTTAGGCCCTTGGTCCCCCCATCCTTGAAACCCGTCCCCCCACCTCCCTATCAGGAAACTCCGTGGAACTATGGTTTCATTCATTCTAGTTTTTACTTAATCTACTGGGAGAAAGATGAATATTCATTATTTGCTACAAAGGATTGGGATGGGTTGTAAAGGCTCCAACAGATGGAATTGAATAGTTTTTATGATGGTAGTTAGCTCCAACGCATGTAAGACTAGTGGCTATCAGATGTGAGCTAATAGTGAGCATGATAATGATATTTTTATTTTATTACCTGGGCAGCTAGTCAAAGGATGTATTGTGCTCATTTACTGTTTTAAAAATCGCACGACTTGAACTTTAGATCTTCATGGAAAGCAGGGAGTAAGAGTCAACTCAATGTAAAGCTAAGTTGCAATGGTAACACAGCGAATAATACATAGTCATATAACATGATCTGTCTTATAATATAAAAGCTCGTAAAGGATTTGAGCATTCCTTAATGAAGTTGTAAATATGATTCCCTTTGGAGGAGAGAGTAGCAAATGTGCTAATGTTTTGTGTCTCCAATTGGTCCATCCCCCAGGCATAACAGTGTGACTTGCTTTTTATGTGTCAAAGGCATGCAGCCATTTTCTCAACTTGTATACTTTAGCTTACCCACCTTTTGTTGGTTAGCTGAGAAACTTTAGACCAATTACATGAATTAGATTTTATAGATGCATTAGCCTCTTCTTAGTCGTTCTACAGTCTACCATTTATGCTTATATTGGTTCACTGTCTTGGAGAAGTGGAGATATATTTTATGCAACAATGCACATATATTTGAATGTGTTTTCCATACTAGACATGATATGAATTTCCTGGGAGGTACTATTGCTGAAATGTAGCATTTAACTCTATCTATTTCTTAGTGTAATCTTGATTATGAATTTCTCACAACACTGATGTTGGCAACAGAGGAAATTTAACATAGTTTTCTAATTCCCTAGTATTCTTGACTTGAATCTGTTCGTCCAATTATTGGGATAACATATAGATGTCTAGACATACAACCAAATTTTGTATTCTGGAATCTATTCTTATTGTTTCTTTGTTTATGTTTATAAGCTTTGAATGGTTAGTTTTTTTGTTTGTTACAGGAGGTTCATGTCTTACAACTTGGCTCCAATTGCTGGTGTGGCTGCAAATATATCTCGGAATGGAAAGGCACTTGGGGTTTGTTTAAACAGTTGCATCTTATCGCCCCTTCCACTGACTTGCTTAGTCAGCTTGCCAGTGACAATCTTTGGATGTTTTCTTCTATATCACAATGATGGGCGATATCTCTTTGAAAATCAAGCCTCTAGAAACACTGTAGGAAATCAACATGATATGAAAAATTCACTCATTGCCTCTTGGAATATGGAATTGATGGCTTGTGTCCGTGATTCATATGTCGAATTAATGTTGGAATTTCAGAGGCTTAAAAAGGATCCTTTAACTTCACGTTTGGAGTTATCTGTTGCCCAAGGTGTCAGCGGGGTCCTTCAGAGCTCAGCTGATAGAGCTTATTTGTTTTGGCCAAGATCTAAACCCAAAATTTTATCTTCTGATCAGACTCAAACAAATGAGCCTTCTATAAATTCTTTGACAGCCCCTAATCTAGAGTGGGAGTGTATAGTGGAGAAAGTTATAAGACCTTTTTATTCACGTCTAGTCGAATTACCTGTCTGGCAACTCTATGGTGGTGCTGTAGTCAAAGCTGAAGAAGGCATGTTTCTTGCTACTCCTGGCTTTGAAATTGCAGATCATTCACCACCAGCAACAGTTTGCAGCTTCATCAAGGAACACTATCCCGTGTTTGCAGTACCATGGGAATTTGTCAGAGAAATTGAGGCTGTTGGAATATCAGTGAAAGAAATAACACCTAAAATGGTGAGGGATTTGCTGAAGGCTTCTCCAACATCCATTGTCCTTCGATCAGTTGAAACATATATTGATATTCTTGAGTATTGTTTTGCTGACCTTCGACTTCAACATCAATCCATATCCAATTCGATAGATCCATCACCTGGTAATCATAATATTTCATTTCAGGATAATGCCAATCATGTCAATCTTCAGAGGATTCCTAATACAACTAGGAGTGGGGAATTATATGATCCTGCAATCAACAGGGCTACAGGCCAAAATTATCTACGCAATTCAAGGATGAGTTTCCAGAGAGTTCAGAACACTCCTGCAGGGAGTTCATTGGATGCTGGAGGTGATCCACTAGAGATAGTGACAAATTTTGGGAGGGCTTTACTTGATTTTGGAAGGGGTGTGGTTGAAGATTTTAGTAAGGTTGGAGGACCTTCAACTCTAGCAGATGGTACTCCAAGTGTATATGGGAATATCACATCACATGATACATTTATAGTTGCTGAGATAAAAGGTTTACCATGTCCAACAGCAACAAAGCATTTATCGCGGATAGGTTTAACAGAACTCTGGATTGGAAACAAGGAGCAACAAACGATAATGCTACCTTTAGCTGTAAAATTCATTCATCTTCAATGCTTTGATAGGCCATCTCTCAAAGAATTGTTTGAGAACCGCACAGTTCAAAGGCTGCTAAGGTTGCAGCCATTTTCATCACAGCTGTTGTCAGCCCATTTAAAATCAGTTTTTTCAAAGCAGTGGGTTACATATGTCAATGATACGGGGGATGCTCCTTGGGTTTCATGGGATTATGTTCCAGATTCTCTTATTAAAGGTCCATCCGCTGAATGGCTTAATTTATTCTGGAAGAATATTGGTAACTCTGTGGATGAATTGAGACTCTTCTCTGATTGGCCCCTTATTCCTGCCATTGCATCCACTCCAGTCTTATGTCGTGTGAGACAGCGTCATCTGGTTTTTATACCACCTGAAATGGAGTACTCTTCAGTAGATACAAGTTCAAGTAGGATAATGGAAGGTACAGAGGTTGAGGACAGCTCTTTCAGGGATTATGCTGATTTAGTCAACTCGTGCATCAGATCCTTTGAAGTAGTCGAGTCAAAACATTCATGGTTATTGCCATTATTGAATCGCTGTAATGTGCCTCTTTATGATAAACGCTTCCTCGACTGTAATGCTCTGCAGTGCTGTCAGCCAAGGCCTGGCCAGACACTTGGGCAAGTTGTTATTTCAAAGCTATTGGCTGCTAAACAATCTGGTTACTTCTCTTCAGAAGCAGTGTCTTTCTCGTCTGGTGACTGTGATTCACTGTTTTCACTTTTTGCCTCAGATTTCTCTCCTTCACCTTCTTTAATTCCTACTTATAGTACAGAAGAGCTCGATATGTTGAGGTCGCTTGCCATCTATAGAACAGTTGTTGGAACATATACGTCACTGAATAGACAAGACCATTGTATAATCTCCCCAGGTGCATTTTTCCAGCCAGTTGATGAAAGGTGCCTCTGCTATTTCTCTGCTGCAAGTGGTGGTTTGTTCTATCATGTTCTTGGTGTATCAGAGTTGCAGAACCAGGAATTATTAGTAAAATTTGGCCTACCAGCATTTGAACAAAAGATTGAACGTGATCAGGAATGCATTTTAATCTACCTTTATCTCAATTGGGAAGATCTACAAATGGAAAATACTGTAATTGCTGCATTGAAAGAGACCAGGTTTGTAAAGAGTGGAGCAAATGAGGTAAATAGTGATTTGTTGAAACCTCGGGAGCTTCTAGATCCCGATGATTCCTTACTGAAATCTGTTTTTGCTGGAGATAGCTCAAAGTTCCCTGGTGGAAGGTTTGCAACAGATGGATGGCTTCGTATTTTACGCAAAGTAGGCTTACGGACAGCTTCAGAGCCAGAGATGTTGCTAGAGTGTGCACGGAAAGTGGAGATGCTTGCAAAGGAAGCTGCATTAGATATAGAAATCTCTGATTTTTTTGTTGCGGGGGATTCTTTGTTTAGAGATGAGCTTCCAACTGAGATTTGGTCTCTTGCTGGCACTGTAGTGGAAACTATTCTAAAAAACTTTGCAGTTGTGTATGGAAGTAGTTTCTGTAATCCCCTTAGCCAAATTGCATTTGTACCTGCGGAAAAAGGCATGCCAAGCATTGGTGGAAGAAAAGGTGGAAAGAGAGTGCTTACATCATACAGTGAGGCAATTTTGCTGAGGGACTGGCCTTTAGCTTGGACATGTGCACCCATTTTGGCAAGACAAAATTTCATACCTCCTGAGTTTTCATGGGGGGCTCTGCATCTGCGGAGTCCTCCACCATTCTTGACAGTTCTAAAACATCTACAGGTGAGTAGAAGTTTGAATATCTCTTTTAACAGATCTTAACTGAATTTGTTTGGAATTTGATAATGTGATATGGTAGGACATGATGTGATTAACCAATTACGTTAACTGTTTTAGATTGTTGGGAAAAATGGTGGGGAAGAAATGCTTGCACGGTGGCCAACAGCTGCAGGAATGAAGTCTGTAGAGGATGCCTTTAGTGATGTTCTAAAGTACCTATGTAATATCTGGGGTACGCTCTCAAGTTCAGGTCAGCTATAATCGTCCACTTAATCTGCACAATGATTAAGCCTTCTTTTACTCAGTTGTTATGAGATTTTAACATATAAAATTGAAGTTCTTGCATTGGGTACTCTGGTTGAAAGATTGGTATATTTATATTTAATTATAAATAAATACAGGTGACGCTTATACATAATTTTAGGAAACATTCTGTTTGTACACACCAGGGACAGATCTCATGCCAGATTAATAGGGAAAATCTTTAAAATATCTTGGTAGAAGGCACGGAATTCATATTGCACTTAAAGCTGCATTTCTGTTACCTATTGGTGGCTCTTATCATTTTCTTGTTATATGGTATTAATGGAAATATTAAGTCATTGGTGTTTACTGAAACTACACTACCAATACAACTATTTGTAGTATGAAATATGAATAAAAATTCATACCAGGAATGGTTTTACAAGAATATATCAGTTGTTGCTTTATTTCAGAAGTTGTTTCCGGATACACAGTAACCAGTATGGGGAGGACCATGTATAAATCAGAGGCCCTTCCCTCATATGTATTAACATAACATAAAATTACACAGTTGAAGAGAGATGTGTCTTCAGTATGGGAGACAGTTATGGAGACGCCTCTCCTATGAGTAGAGACACCTGTCCACGTCTCCTGACATCTCTGAGAGTTCTTAAGTTTTAAATTTTGCTGCTTCCATTCTCACATATTTATTGTTGTCTAGATTCTGAGCTAAACACCAGTCTGCCTCCTAACTGTTCATTGTTACCACTGGCAAACTATTACATTCTGATACATTGCTACAGCCTGCAAATTTTGATGTTCATTGCTATGATTTGGGCATTATAGTGGATGACAAATACTGAATCTGTTTTCCAACATTCTGTAATAATGAGGCAGGGCCAAAGTCAAGATCAGATTCTTTAGAACTCAGAATTCATGATGGTATGTGGAAGAATGCTGGATGGCAGTGATTGTTCCATTCTTGGAATTTGATTT
>VDFB02052054.1:0-26523 GCA_007258455.2 Sequoia sempervirens | reverse complement strand
ATGAGAATGGGCGCTTTTTCTGAGAAATTTAAAGCTTGTAACTATGTAGATAACAACTAAAGATTGGACTCTGCTGACCAAATGTGCCAAACAGTAATAGAATTAGTGAATGTGGTCTGTGCGTTCATTCAAAATTCAGTGCAGAGTTAATGTTCAACCAAATTCCAGCGTAGAGTGAATGAGTGCATGTGTGTTTGCAAGCAACTTTTGGTGCAAATGAATGCACTCATTGTGATCGGTCAACTGTCAGCTGCGGCAAGCGTCGATTCATCATTCTCATCCACCCAATCTTTTGAGATCATGACATAAATAGAAATATTAATGAATGCCCTCCGTGTGTTTAGCCAACTTTAAGCGCCTGCCGTGTAACACTGCATAAATGTCAAACACAATTAATGCTGCAATATTTCAGAAAACGTTACGAAAAATTAATGAATGCAGTGTGTGTTTTTAGCCAATGGTTGGCTACGACAAGCCTCCATTCTGTTGACTACTGTGTGCTGCCAATCCCCTTGCAAAATCAACTTGTCTGGGCTAAAAGATTTGCAAAATCTTATCCTATAAATCACAGGCCAACTGGTCTTGACTAAAAGATTTGCAAAATCTTATCTTATAAATCATTAGACTAAAAATGACAAATTATACATTGCAAAATCATATCAAAGTGACCTACTTATCTGTGACTTCTCCATATTTATTTAGATAGCGATGTCAAAGTTGTGCAAAGGTAATTGAGAAGGTCATGATATTTAGCTCCCTGATAATAGAGACTTTTGTAAGTGCTAGATGACTGATGGTATTGGCTGGAATCAAGCGTAGGCAACCTCCCCTTGCGATATCACATGCCCAACAGCTGCTGATAAGACCAGAATGTCGTGGCTGCTTCCAAAGCTACCGTACAATGGTTTTTTTTTTACAGGCCTGAACCTTTCTTAACACGACACATCAATCTGGTAAAAGTTACGTGGATGGCGACGATGGTAGGAGATGCACACAATTGGTTGTTGGAAAATCCTTCAAAACCTTTAAGTGAATGCAACTAGCGGGTGTGGAGCCAAATACCACAATGTTTAACAAAAAAAATGTGGAAGCAAAGACAAAGGACGTGATAGCATATCCATAGCCAATTTGGTGCGCTTTGGGTTCTATGATGCGGTTCTCAATAGCTGGAGGGATAATATTAGAGTTAAAGCTTACATGGGAAAACAAAGCAGTGGGATACCGATGACAATATTGCTGTTCAATAAGCAACCCAGTCTTTTAAACGCATAGATGTGCAAGAGGCAATAAATATCATTTCAACTCAAAGTCCATCGAAACTATTTCTAAAGATATTGCTTTTCAATCTGAGAAGCAAGTTCAAGTACCTCAATCGAGGGAAGTGGATCAATCCCCTTCCACAATGAGCATTCAAGTCTACCAAAGGAGTAGAGAATGATGTAGGGCGTATAGATGGCTGCACCTACTGGAGATATAAACTTAGAGCCAGGTGCTTGTAGAGGGGACATCAGCCATTAAAGGGCCCAAGATGTGGCTTAATGAGGGTCACACATTTGAGAGCCATATCAACTGGAGAAATGATTGATTAATGCTTTTTTGAAACTTTTGCAAACCTAAAAGTGTGGAAAAGTGATTGATAACAACAGTACATGAATAAACGAAAACTGTCAAAATGAAAGATGCAAGATCTTTACTTCAAATGTTTGAGTGATTAGATTCATATAGATGTGATTCCTCATTGATTCAAGCCAGTATTATTGAAAATCTTTCAAGGAAAACACTTTTTGCATCTTGACTAAAATCCTATAGTTTGACTTACCAGACAAAGAGAAACAAAACATGTCATGAGATAAATTGTATATTCCATTGGATCTAGTATATGCACTGAGAGTTATATGATAAAAGCAGATGAAGCTAACAGTCCATAGCAAAGAATTATATTATGCAATATGGAACATGATATTCACGTCAGGTTCACCAAATGTATTAAGGAAATTTTTCTTCATGTTAGATTGCAAATAGCATAAAACCATTAAATCCCTAATAACAATGGAGAACAATGAAAGCAAGAACATGAGAGTATGAAACAAATTCACCTAGTCTTCAAGCCTCCATTGATTCACCTCCATTGGTCTTCTCCATCTTGCTGAAAATGATATAATTGCCCTCAAATTTGAAGTGCAACTATAACCTATGACAAAGCCAAGCAAAATATTGAAGTAATGTGTATGCTCAAGTGCTCAAAAGCTCTCAAGCATACTGAAAATAACTTGTGTGTGTCTAAAATGACTTGAGAGAAGGCCTTTTAAAGAATTCCAAATTGAGAATGGACGGCAGGATTAAAAGTTGGTGAAGCCCTAAGATCAAAGGCCAAGAATCAATTCATAAGGAGGATTAGGGTTAGGGAAACATTAGGTCAAAGTTAGGGCAAGCCTTGAAATGAAGGGTTGGGATTTAATTGGAGATAATCAAATCAATGGTGGAGAATAATAGGTAGTTGGAATAATAGAAATTATTTAATTTATGGAGAATGTTGACTTATGAATTAAATAATGATTTAATTCATAAATGGGAATGAGACAAAAGACTTGATATTTATAATTATTTTAATTATTTATTTTGGTGGGATGGAAAGTGGGCTAAATAAATAAGTTTATTTAATGGAAAGAAAAATGGTAATGTTGGTAATCAGAAATTTATTTAATTATTAGAGGGAATAAGAACTAATTAGTGACATATTTAAATAAATAAATGTAATTTATTTGTTTAAATAATCATGGAGGAATAATTATGACATTAGGATGTGATTAAATAATTGAATTATGTGAGTAAGAAGCATGGTCATCGTAGAAAATATGGTTTGCAAGTCGAGGCCATTTTTATGTGTCTGATTTTAATGTTGTAGGAGCCACAATACCCCTTGTAAGATTCTAGACAAGGTTACCAATGTGAGTGTATGGGTTGGAAGTTCTTAAAAAGGGATCCAATATGGGTAGATGTGTTTTCATCTGATCAATTGTTTGTGTCAGTGAGTTTTAGCAATCATACACACTTTTCAACTTATCCACAATTAGCTTTATCCCATGCTTGAGGACCTTCTGTAAAACATTTCAGATTTTCTTATTCACTCCTTCCTTACCCTCATTGTTGGCTTTCTTTAAATCTTCAATCTCCTATCCAATAATGCTCACTTGTTCAGTAGAAGCACTTTCTATATCAACTGGTGGAGCAAGAGGATGCTAGTATAACATTATTTCCTTGTTCTATGAGGTGCTTGCTACTTTTAATTTTTCCTTCAATTTCACATTTTCCATGAACAATTTATTGACTTCATTTAAAAAAAATCTTCCTTTTCATACTCTCCCAATCTAGCTTTCATCTCCTTAACTGCAGCTCGGTTGAACATAGTTGAATGCATTGTCATGGTTGCAACTTCTAGAGGAGATGTATCCTTTAATGTTTTCACCATAGATGTCCCTTTCATTTCCTACACTACATCTAGTAACCTTGGTTTTTTGTACTCTTTTGTTTGGCCTAGAATTCCAAGGCTCCAATCTTAGGGTTATACCCTATGCCACTTATCCCTTCATCTAAGTCAAACTCAACAATATGCATTGGGTCCTCTTCTGTTCTAACTTGATCAAGTAAAAACATTTTCTTTAATTCCATACTAGGGACAATAAGTATATTACTTTTCAAAATCATCTCTCTACCTCTTGTGGGTTGAAATAAATATTATCAATCCTTAATTCATTAAAAATTTGGGCTACTATTTGGTCATGTCGGGACTCCTTAGCTCCCACCTTATTTATTTCAACCCTCACTTCAAAATTTCTCATTTTCATCTTAATCCAAAAGTATTTAAATTTAGGGGTTTTGATAAATTCATCATCTTCCAAGAACTTGTGAGTTGTAACTACCCTATCATCATCATGCATTTCTCTTTCTCCTTGTACCTCAATATCGGCTATGGGCTTCAATTTCAAGCATAGGTTGGTCCACTTCAACATCATCCTTGAAATTTCTTTATACATTAATTGCTTCTTCTGTATCTCCAACCTCCTCACTTATTTCATAGGAAACAAGTGGCTCTATCTCTTGTGTCTTTTTCTTTTAGAAGTTGGTTGTTCAAGAGGTGATCCTAGAGAAGCATGACATACTAAAATAGTATTCGGAGTTGGTTCTGTAATTAGAATACTACTCAGCCTTTTGGGACACAATTTGGCAAGTCTCCCCATATCTGTTGCATTCTTATATAATTCATGAAACCTACTAATTATCATATCAATCCTCTTGATGGGATTTGCTACCTCTATGAAATAACCCAAGTAATCGATGTGCTTCATCTTTCTTTCTTCCTCAAACCTTTTCATAAGTTCCTATTTTCTCCTCCTACCAAATACCTATTGAGGAGTGAAAAAATTTCTAATTACATCTTCATATTCAATCTAGTGAGTAATCGTAGCCTTGGTAAGGATGGTGCATCTTAAAAAATTCATGTGACCTTTAGGGTCAAAAGCTCTTTCCTTTCTAGACTGTAAATAGTACCTTGATTTTAGATAATTTTGCAACTCTTCAAGTGTATCATATCCCACTGATAGTTCCCAACATATTGTCAAATTGGGTAGAAATGTACCCTTCCTTTGTTTACTCATGGCATCCTTTTCCATCCATAGAATCTGCCACATGAACTCTAAAAAGGCTAATCGAAGGGGGACAAACTTTAGTAGTATATGTGGGGCCTATGGGCATCCATAAATCCTAATTATTGTGGTATCTAGTAGAAAAACCAATAACTAAAGTTATGAGTATTTCCTTGGTCAAGTTTCAAAGCTAAAGATCTAAAAAATTGTAGCACAAGTGTGTGTATTCTTGGTGGTTGGTGGCTAAGAACTCCTATAATTTTGTACACAAACTCATCATGAAATATCACATAATTTGAATTCTTACATCTGTTGTCCCATATATAACACCATGGTTGCACTAGCAACAAACTCCCATGCTTGTCATTCTGACCCAAACACATACTTTTGCTCCATCTATCTTTATTCTGGTATAATATCAGGTGGCACAACAAAGAATATTGTCTTAATGTTATGGGGGTTCTATTTTCCGTAACTTGTAGAAATGCTTCATGTAATGCTTTCTCAAGATATGAGGCAAAATCATATTCAATATTCATCTCAAGGTTTTGGATCCTCATAGACATCATCATTAAATTAACTGGCATTCGCTCTTCTACATCTATCCCAAGTACTTGATAGAGAGAAAAGTAGGTTTTCTTGAAATAGAATTGGAAATATGAGACTTGAAATGGTTTAGTAGTAGAAGGGGATATAGGAATCACCCTACTTTTTGCACCCCTTTTCATGTAATGGGGACTTCATCACTTCTATGGGTTTTCCTCAATCTAGTATAATCTTCTTTACTTCTTTGCAAATCAATTTTAGTCAAGGCTTGTTTGCTTAGGTCAAAACATTCAAAGATGGCCACTTTAGTCAACACAACTAATGATGAACCATTTGGAAATCTCACAAACCTAGTAGCAGGATGATAACTCTAAGCCAATACTTTGATGAACTCTACATCTATAAAAACATTTGGGACAATGAACTTGGCCAAATCTAATGCCCATGGATTTGACACTGGAATCTTTCCATCCCTTTTGTCATAAAAGTACCAGAATAGTTCCCACCCGGAGATAGGGATAAGGGCATCTCTTCAACCCTAAGCAACATCACTAAAAACATTCTCAAATCCTCTCTCAATTGATTCAAGAAGTATGTCCATGATAGCCTGGTGTAAGGGTCCCTCTTTTTAACCTTAGATTCTTCATTTTTAGTTTGAGGTTCTTTTTTCTTGGGTGGCATGATGTCCTTTTTAGTTTTAGGTTTTGTCTTCTTGGGCAACATGATGTTTAACTATCTTACTTCTCCTAGTGTATCTAAAATGAAGAATTCAAAACAATCTTCTACTTGTAAAACTTAATTCACAGTTTAACTATCTTACTTCTCCTATACTTCTAAAATGCAGAATTCCAAACAATATTGTACTCAAAACTTAATTCACAAGAGTTGTGCGCACTTACCCAGGTTACGATGGTTGCACAACTTAACCTCCTTGAAATCCCAACTCCTTGCACAATAATTTTTGCAAATGAGTGCAAAGAGAATGTAAAATTCTTGGTTTAATGGCTTCTGAGCTCAATCATGTCAACATTAATATCAGCCTTATGCCAAATATTTTTCAATTAGTTCGAGTTTGAACTTGCACCATTGATTTTACAAGATCAAACGGTTGATGTGATTCATACATTTAATACCGCTTTATAGCCACCACATTCTATAACTGCCACGGGATAGAGGGGTATAAACCACTATACCACATGCTTCTTTGTATTTCACCATGGGGTAGGAGTATACTTACCTCTATAGCGCAAGCTTGACTTGTTTAACCTGTGTTACTACGGTTTAAATTAATGGTTCCTTGCCTATATACCACAAGCTTGACTTGTTTAACCCATGATATTGTGGTTTACATTAATGGTTACCACCATATCGCATGCTTCATCACATCCTTCCATGGTATAGCGATTCATACCACCCTACAACATTCCTTTATGATCTTCCTCACGGGATGGAGGGTTATTCCCTACTATACCACACCCTTCATTTTTCCTTCTCATGATATGATAGTTTATGATGTATTTAAATTCTCTCATACCACCCAACCGCGTCCTCATCATAATACTTCCACGGTATGGTAGTAAACATCTTCATGTTGTCTATTACACACCGCCAACCCACCAAGGGTTCATATTACTATTGCGGGATCACGGTAAGAGACTGTTAAGGGATTTGGAATGTTTTTAGTTGGACATGTTTTTGCTTAAGTATATATATGATGAATTTTTGATATGTTCAGTAAAAGATAAAAAATAATATAAGGGTTGAGACTTAGATCATGGAGATCAAGGTTAATTGTGATGATGGAACTAGGCAAAATTTTAAGGTTACAACACACCTCATGATGAACTAGACTATGTTTTTCCTTCAGCTTGCTTGTGTTATGCTTTTATGAGCTCTTCTCATGTGAATATATCCATAAGGAAAATTTTCTGATACCTATAATTGTAAACATCTTCTTGGTTTTTGCCTACAAATTCTTTTTAATTTGTAAACTGAATTCTATTTTAAGTTTACATTTGTAGTTATCAGCTAGTGCAGGAGCACCCTTAGGACCTGATGCCTACATGAGGAAACGCTTGATATTTTGTCTTTTTTTGTGTTGTTTCATGTTAATAAGTTCATTTATTACCATTTGGGATCATTTTGACCCATTTTGGAATGTTATAGGTCCATTGGTCAAAAGTTGTAAACATTTGCAAAAAAGATGTAAAAGTTGTCATTGTGAAAGTTGTCAAAGTGCATTAAAGTTACAAATTTGTTTAGGAAGTTAGTTGTGGGTGGTTGGTAGTTGGAAAATACTTTGGAAAGCATAAATACATGTTTTAAACATGAATCCTAAGGTTGGGATGAGATTGGAATGAAGAAATTTTAATTTTGCACTCTAAAAATTATATTTTTCTTACAAATTTGACTGTTCTTTTCATTTGTGTGGACTATAATTTGAATTTAATGACCTAAAATTGATTTTAGATGATAGAGGATTTAATAACCTTCCAAATTCAATTGGTTTGGTATATTTTTATCCACGTTTGAATAATTTACAAGCATTTTGGTAAAAACTGCCTAAAAGTCTGCCTAGGGTTTACAGTCACATAGAAAACATCATAACTTTTGTTTTATCCATTGGAAAAGGCTGAATATTGGTAGGAAATTATGTCTTGGTATCTTCTACCACCCTACAATATTTTGGATCATTATTTTTACATGAGAAAAATATCTCTTCACCAATCCGCTTTCACAATCCCTGAGACAGTCCAAACAAAACCCTCTTAGAAGTGATTGTTTGACAAAGTTTTCATTGCAACTCATGGAAAATGATTTGGATTTTATTTTTTACATGTCTCTAGGGTTTTTTTAATGTAGGTTCATATTAGGGGGCAAATTTCATTCATGGTTTGTTACTTGTATTGTAGGGGCATGTCATATTGCTATGCTTGTTTGAGTAAAGGTTCAGCCATGGTTGCTTTCATTCATGGAAAAGTGGGCCTAGGTTAGGAGATGCATTGAGAAAAAGTTGTTTGAGACCATATGAGATGTGTTTGAAGTATTGGAACAAGAGTAGAGACCCCTTGAAGCCAAGAACTCAGTTGTGTCATGCCTAATTATCCAAGTAGGCCTAGTAAGAAGGAGGACAATCAATTTTTGAACCCTTTTGTACAAAGAAACCCTACCTCATTTCTAGATATGTGTAATAATGGCCAAAAGGGCATCCTAAATGGGTCTCCTTTTTTGTAGATCAAGTCTGTTCCAAAAGATATGACCAAAAATTCTTT
The DNA here is from genome assembly GCA_007258455.2 of Sequoia sempervirens. Lineage (NCBI taxonomy): Eukaryota > Viridiplantae > Streptophyta > Pinopsida > Cupressales > Cupressaceae > Sequoia > Sequoia sempervirens. The sequence continues at coordinate 18,062 of VDFB02052054.1, read as the reverse complement.
TTTGAAAGGCTATGAGGAAGAATGGTGGCTTGTGAAGGAAATCCCATTGATTGATGACTAAGGGTTCTTGTGAGTGGTTTTTTGAGTTTTTCAGATAATTGTACACCCCTGCTCTACATCATCAATACATTGGAAAGTCAACATTTATCAACTTATGAACTCAATAAAGTTTCACTGATTCAAGTTGTTGATTTATACATTATTGTTTATTCGGACTTCAGGAAATGAAGACAAGGACTATAAGGCACAAATTAGATGATAGTGATCATAATGTTCAAATTCTAGAGATAAAATATGAGTGTGCACATACTGAAAAAGTGGCCAAGAATAATGAATCTTTTGAGTCTTGGTTTGAAAAGACAAGTTGTAAATCCACTAAGTAGTATATTTTTTGTTTAATACGGTTTACTCAAATTTTATAGGCAAGAGCTTTATGTATATAAGACATAATATTATTTTTTTTTGTTTTATAGGCAACAAAAAGAGTGCAAAGAAAATGTGGAGAAAAAACAAAAGGAAAAAAATATATAGTGTTGCTATCTCGTAGAAGCCAACGCTTTTGTGATTCAACAAATGCTATTGGTGAAAATGATAGTTGTGATGATGTGCAGCCTGGTATAGCACATGGTGATGTGCAACCTAATATAGCACATGGTGATGTGTATCCTGATATAGCACATGGTGATGTGCAGCCTAATATAGTACATGGTGATGTGCAACGTTGTGATGATCTCTTAGGACTAAGTCTAAGAGAGATCATTGAAAAACATTAGGGAAAATGAACAAAAGGTTCATAGATACTTTTTTCAACATTAAAGGATGCATTTAATAATGTGGAATCCACAAAAACCGGTATTGATCTACCTACTCATGCCACACCTTATGTGGCCAATGAGCATGAAGTTCTAGTTAATGAAAGTCATGAAGAGATATCGTTGGCATTTGTTGTGCTTTAGAGTGCACCTATTGCATCTAGAACTTTTGATGGCACTAATAGATCAGCCATAAATATTGGTAGTGGTAATTTAATAGAAGATGTGGATGCTTTTGTCAAAAGACAAATATTGAGTCAATATTTGTATAGATCTATTGAGAGGAATGCAAAAGAAAGAAAATTAGAAGGAAAATGTGGATGCTTTTGTCAAAAGACAAATATTGAGTCAAGATTTATACAGATCTATTGAGAGGAATGCAAAAGAAAGAAAATTAGAAGGCAAGAAGCCATACTTGTTTGAGGTATCGAGAGATGGTGAGCCCATTGGGCCAAATGCTGCAAAGTGGGACACCGAGTTGGGTATAAGATGTAAGGCCCATTTGGATATTTTCAAATCAAATTTTGCAGAGCAAGATCCACAAGCTGTGGAAAATGTTATACAAAAAATGGAAAATTCTTTTGAGACTACTAGTGGAAAAATCTCTAGAAAATATTGCAAGCAAAGGATGAGAGTTTCAATTAACAATTATAGATACTTGTGCAAAAAATAAATCATGTTGGAAAAAGAGAGGTTTGACTCTAGTCTATCTCTTAAAGAGTGGAAGGCACTGAGAGAAAGTATGCATCGCAAAGAATATTTGGTAAAGTGTAATAGAGGCAAGAGAGCAAGAGATAACGTGAGGGCTAGATATACATTTGGACGAGGTGGGTTGCACATCAAAATGGAAAAATTTACAGTAAGTGTATGGCTTTTTGGTTCAATTTACATTATGTTATTTATTTCAATATTTTATTTAACTAATTGTAGGTTGAAATTGACATTGTATTTTAGGTGGAAAACAGTAATAGAGAAGCACGTGCAAAAAATATTATCAATTATATGGCAGCACTAGATGCTAGTAAATCTAAGAGTATGATGAAGTTGAAATCTAGTTCATCAACAGAGATTTCACAACCATCTATTCAATGCCCAATAGGAGCCTCTGTAGATCATGTCAACTCATATGAACAAGGGTACCAAAAGATAATGAATTGCATATTAGGTCTCAGTCACCAAGTTTCGCAGTTGTTTGAAACAGTTAACCCTATGGTTTCTACATGGAATGAGCATATTCAAATGAGGTAAGAGGCTCTATTGATCTCATTTCTTCTTATTTGGAAGTTATATACAAATTCCTATTAATATGTAGATTATTTAAATCTGGCTATAGGAGAATCCAACCCAGTTTCTTTATTGTTGAAGTGATCTAGAAAATGCTCTTTTGGACAAATTTATAGCTTGCATTCTTTACTTGACTATTGAATGCTCTGTATATTCTTTTGCATGATGGTTAAACCACATGTAGAGCAATTTTTTCAAAGAAAAAGGAAAACAAAAACGCCAGTAGGGTGTCAACAAAGTTGTTGATATTAATGGTGATGAAGTGGAAAAGAATGCGCAACACAGTAGTCTTAGTTGTCTTGAAGTTGAGGTAAATTAATATAATATTTTTCATTTATTTGTCCCAATGTTTAGTCATTATTCATGCTTAAAATGATCTTTTTGAAAAAAAATTATAGCTTTTGCATTCTTTACTTGACTTATATTAATTTTTGCATGATGATTAAACCACATGATACATACCAATTATATGAAAGGACAAAAAGAAAAAGGCCATGTCAATAGAACTATCTGTAAAGTTGTACAACTTAATATCTACAATGACATTGATAGTGGTTATGATGATGAAATTGATGACCATGCACATGATATTCATAGTGGTAGTCATGCTGAACTTGAGGTGAGTGCTATGAAACCACATGCAAGTAAGTACTATTCAAGTGAGTAATAGTTGTTTTATTATGTAAATAATGGTAATCATTACCTATTTGGTAGAAGTCAAACATTAGAATAGTAGTGAAGTGTAATTAGATAGTATATATAGATTATGGGATTAAGGGAGAATATATAATTTACATATGGAAGCTTAGAGCTTAGTTGTAATAGAGTGTGTTATAAAAGCACATACAAAAACTGATTTATTCCAAGACATAAGACATTACATACAGCTGTCAAAAATAATATACTGTGTGTTTTATATCTCAATATAATGTGTATTTTTTTTTTGTTTTTGAAGATATTTATTGATAAACTCCAAGAAGGGGATACAGTTGAGGTGTTCGATCTACATAATGGTGATGATGCAGGCATTGGGTGGATTCACTCACTATCTATTGTGCATGGAGTCAAATTGAAAGGAACAGGAGATGAAAATGTATGTATTTCACATGTCTCAAGTAACATACCCCTTCCTCATCCAAAAAAAAAGATGGAGCTCTCCATCTAAAAGAGAAAGAAGGGACCTTCATATGGTGGCCACTAAAATATTTGAAAAAAATCACAGAGAGTTAACCATAAGTGCAGAAGAGAAAAAGAAGGGTTAGTAGCAACAAAATGTGGAGAGTTATGTTGCAGACAAAGAATGTATTGATCCTCAATAAGTTGAACCCAAACAAAAACCAAAAAAATGATTTGGGTGTACATTTTGTGAGTAGAACAGAGAATTTTCTATCTTATTACACCTGTAATGTAAAACCCCTTGATTATGTTGTTCTCTTTCTGTTTGGGTTTCGGCTCATTCAAACTAGTGCATTATAGAAGAGGGGATATGTTGTTGTGTAAGCAGATTAAGAGAATAGGTGTAGAAAAATAAGTAAATACAGAGCAAATAAAGAGGTGTAGAGAAGAGGAAAAGTTGTAGAGAGTGCAACATACATGTATGTGCTGCAAATAACTTGCAACATAGAATTTCCATCAAATTTGTAATATCTTGCATAACCAAAAAAAGGCATTATAACCCATTTTCTCAGTCACAATATTGAGAAACACACTTTGTAATAGTACACTTTTCAAAGAAGAGACACATTTTTGTCTTGTATCTGTTGTAAGAACACGTTTTCTCAATAAAATTTTAGTATTTTGGCTTCTTAATAGTCATTTCATTATGTGAAAATGAATGATTGATTATATTTTTTGTGTTTTTATATGTTTAAACCTCAATTAAAGTATGTCTCATTTCCAGCACTTATAGGTAGAAATAAGTGAACAAAAACAATTAAATAAACTACCAATTAACTAAATATACTACCAACTGAAAAAAATAAGTTTTAATAAATATGACTAAATATAATGATTATGCAACTAATAAACAATGTATCAATATACCTATCCCACAAATCAACAAGCAAAAACAATTAAATAAACTACCAAATTGATCTACATGTGGCAAACCTTTAAAATCGCACAAATTTGTTCATAAGACACTTCCAAGGACTTGGATGAAAGATACAGAGGCAACGACTTCAATTGTCATCAAAACCATGCAACGCACTTAGATTTTTGGTTAATTTGGTTTAGCAGATTGAGTTTTGATCTTTTAGAATAATTCGGACTTTATTTTTCATTCTAATTTGGTTAGATTTTGGTTTCAATTTAATTTAGGTTTTAATTTTCCATTAGCTTTAGTTTAGATTTTGGATTTAGGTTTTTCTAATTTGATTTAGGTAATTAGATTTTTTTAGACTTAAATTTAATTTAGAATTTATTCTAATTTTGTTAGACTTTAGATTTCAAATTAGATTTTAGATTAGATTTTTAGCTTTTAAGTTTTTAAATTAGATTTTTTAATTTCTAGTTTCTAATTTTTAAAATTGGACTTTTAGTTTTAGTTTTTAAATTAGACTTTTAGTTTCTAAATTAGATTTTTAAATTTCTAATTTAGATTAGATTTTAATTCTAATTTAGTTTACATTCTAATTTTTAATTTAGTTAGATTTCTAATTTCTAATTTAACTTAGATCTTTTAAATTTTTTAATTTAGTTTCAACTTCTAATTTTTTAATTTAGTTAGATTTTTAATAGATTGCATGTTTTTCGATCTAATCTCACTTTTGTTTGCATGCATGTCTTTTCTTCTTGTCTTGGCAACTTGTCGGTGAATGTACGGAGCTTGGAAAACATTGGCATCGTCACACACATCAAATTGGAAAGCGAATCAGGTGCATATGTTCTAATCTTTCATTTCTCATTGATCATTGCTTGTCACACATTTCAATTTGGGGCATAAAATCAATCATTTGTTTGCAAACACATTTGGATTTGGGGCTTAAAACAAATTTTGTCTTCAATCACACATCTTGATTTGGGGTTAAAAAGAACAAGTGTTTGAACTGTTTTACACACATTTCATTTCTAAGGGAAATTAATCATTGTGAGTGTGAATCAAGTGTGTGTGTCCTCCAAAACACCTCACTTGGTTTGCTTTTGTCATACCCTTCGTAGGAGGCTTACTTGGAGCACACACCCCTCCAAGGGATGACCTCAATAGAGTGTGAATCCAAAGACACGCTCATTTGGGAGTTGAAATCTTGTCACTCTGAGCTAAGCCCAAAGAACTTTATACCTTTGGGAAGTGAAGGTGAAGGGTGGGTTACCCCTTTCTCCCCGGCTTATTGGCAAGATTTTGCTTTCAAATAATCTTCCTTAGTCAACCTTGTGCAAACTAGCTGAGACCTAATTGGCCATACCCCACTTGACTAGTCATAGGGCTTGTTGTTGTGTATTCAAGTGTTTGATTAATCATAGCATTTGATCTTGAAAGAAAAAATTATCATTGTGTTTGGTGTGGGTGTTTATGCATTTACATGTAAAATCTTGTGTTTGATATTGCCCAAGTCAAACTTCCAATAAAATTTTTCCACATCATCCAAGTCATCCAATCTTGTCATTCCACATCATATCCTAATCATCATCATCTCTTTAATCCAATCAACATCATTTTACACCATGACAACATTTGAAGACATAGCACTAGAGCTTATTCACATGCTTCATGAAGCTCAAACAAGCCAATCACCTTTAAAACAACAAATCATTCAAAGAGTCCATGACATGCTCAAACAACTTCAAAAAAACCAATCACCTCAAATGCAACAATTCATAGCACAAATCTGATACCTCATAGCCAATGGTCAAGTCCAACAAGCACATTATCTAGTCCAATCACTACATCAACAAATTTCACATCAATCCTATGTGTCACCTATATCATCATATCAACCTCATCCATCCACATATCAACTTTCCCCTTCATCAACCTATCACAACTCTTCCAATGTCAACCCTTATCCACATCAATCAACCTTTCAACAGTCATTATCCTATTCATCCCCTCCATCATCATCACAACAACAAATCATATCACAAGTCCAAACACCATTCCAACCTCAAGACATTCAACCACAATCCTATGTGTCACCTTCATCATCATGCCCACAAAACCCATTTACCTTCCATGTCAATGCCACATCAACATGTCCACCCATATCACAACAAGAATATAGGATCCCAAGTCCACCTTGGCAACAACATCAAGATCTTTTAAGTCTTAATGCCACCTTTGACAAGGGGAACACCAATCTAGTCCATACACCCTTACCACCATCCAATCAAATGCCTATCCATAATCCACCATGTCCTAGTCCTAATCCATTGGCCTCTCCACCTTCTAACCAATCAAACTCTTCATTACCCCCACCATCATCTAATCCTCCTTCAAATCAATGCCCTACATTTAGATATTTAAAAAATAAATTGATGGCATTATCTATATCCACCAATCCACCTATAAAGGATGTGACCCAAGGGCTACAAGAAAGGAATCAATTTCCACCATGTCATCCAACACATATACTTGAACATACCAAAGAGCCCTCAAATGTCATGCCAAGTCCTTCAAGTCAACCATGTCATCCACAACCCCTTGAACCAATTCAAGAGTCTCCCTTCATAAGTCCAACTCACCCTCTTTCATGCTCCTATGTTGTTGACCATCAAGAAAATGTCAAGTCTCTTCAAGAGTCATCCCATTGCAATTCCATTCAAGAAACACAAGAGTTATGTCAAGAGTCTACTCCCAAGCATGTGGAAACATCAAGCCCTAGTCCTAATCAAGATCAAATCATTTTCATCCAACCCATCCATAATCTATATCATTTTTATGATCAAGATGATATCCATAATGATGAAGAGCCTATCCAAGAGCAACTTGATCCTATACCCATCCATGAGAAAGATATTCCAAATTCACCTCCACCTAGTCCTATCCATGATCCATCAACATTCACTTCCCTTGATGAGACAAGTGCCTCCCAAGCACACATAGAAGATCAAACAAATACCTTGGATCTAAGTGAACACAATGCTAATCAAGATCCCAATGATCCCATGTCACCCACTACCGATCCCATTGCAAGTCCTCCATCATATCCTATTGGTCTTTCTACCTTCATTCATGAATGTTCCTCCTTCAAACAACCACAACCATTATCTTCTCCATCCAATAAGGAAATCATGTCTAGTGTTTCACCTACACCTAGTCCTATTGTCCATTGCACACTTCAAAATATGAACCACCAAGGTAAAGGTCTAGGCCTTCATGAACAAGATATTTTGGAGCCCATCCATGTCAAAGTCCCACCACGGTCTTATGGCCTTGGACATATATCTCAAGGACACCAATCTCAAGATGTTGGTATTTCCTCCATGCATCCTAAGTCCACTTTCCATCATAAAGCCTATCATACACCTAAACATATGTTTTTTCACATTCACCACCTGGGCTATCCTACAAATGTCAAAGTATGTGACTATACACTTCCTCCATACACTCTACCACCATTGCTTCCTAACTCCCATTCCTACTATTCAATCCTCTTATCCATTTATCCATAAACTTTCAATGATCTTAATTCATGACCAATCAATGCACACATTGTCTAAACATAAAGCTTCTCCACTCATTCCCACCAAACCCAAGGGGATTCCAAAATAAAAATTGGATGCCTCTACCTATAAAGTAAAAAATCCTAAGGGTCCTAATGCCTTAGGGCACAAAAGCAAAGAATCAAAGAAAAATCCATCTAAAAATCTATATAAGCCTATACCTCCAAAAGAAAAGTCTAAAAACAAAATGGTTTGGGTACCTAAGCAAAACAAAATCAAGTCGAATGAGACATCCATGTCACAAAAATCCCAACCATCCCCTCCCATCCAAAATACACATTCCATTCAAAAATATCAAAGTCCTAAAACCCACAAGCCAAATAAAAATCATAAAAATACTAAGTCTATGTGGGTACCTAAAGCACTTCATCACACATCTCCTAAGCAAACATCTCCATTGCTTCCTACACCTCGTCCACATCAAAAGCTTCAATGTTTATCACAATGTGTGCAACCATTGGTCATGGTTCCCTTCCATCTCACAACAAATCCACATAACTCCTTGAACTCATCCTTCACTCATTATCCTACATATATCCCCCATCATCTTCCTATGGTCCATGCTTTTGGCTAAGCCTCCGCATTCATCTTTTACATAAGCCCCATATAATCCCTATCATCTTCCCTACATAATTCACATCATAATCCATTATTGTCCTCCATAATCCACATCATAATCCATCATCTACCTACTCCATCTTCCTTTCATGTCATCCCTTACCAACATCTATGAGCATAATGACATTTGACATGGTCCATGCAATGAAATCCATCCCTAGTGGGACTATCACCTTTCATGCAACTAGACACTTAAGTCCCTCCTATCCAAAAGTCAAAAAGTCAAAAAGTCAAAAATAATAAAAGAAAGAATAAAACAAAAAGAGTAAAGAGAAATCCCTTCATCCAACGGTGAAAACCTGGTAAACAGGCGCCTTGGATAAGTACCATGATGAAAACCTGGCAAACAGGCATCATGCATAGGTTGATATTCTATGTCACTTACACTTGGGGGCACAATGTCTTATCTATCCAACCTATCATTCTTGTCATATCATTTCCATCCTACCTACCATCTTTGGCCATCATACATACCTATCATATTGAGTCCATTCATCCACCCTTCTTCTTTTGATCTTGATGAGGATAGAGGGGTAAAGGTTGAAACATGCTTTGAGTATCTCTTGACATACCTCATCTTTCTAAACAAGCCTATCATTATCCTATTGTCATACATTTTGTCTAGAAAAATCCTAAGTCTTGTACCTAAAATGGGGCATGTTATTCCTATGCGACAGCCTTTGGAGCTCACATCCTTGCTCCCTTGTGATGCATACATCAATACCATACCATCCATTTATATATCATGAGCCTTTTATCCCTTATCCCATCACCCAATTCTTGTACCTAGACTTGGTTTCCTTTGTCATTGGTATCTAGCACAAGTTACTCAAATTTTCATCCTTTAACATGTCAAAAAACATGTTAAAATTCAAAAAAAACATGTCAGTCCAAAAATCAAAACATTCCAAAAGTCCAAAACAAAATCAAAACATTTCAAAATACAAAAAATAAAACATTCCGAAAGTCCAAAAATCAAACATTCCAAAAGTCCAAAAATCAAACATTTCAAAATACAAAAAATTAAAATGTCCTAAAAAAATACAAAAATCAAATAGCCACAAAATCCAAGTAATAATCCAAATGCAAGTCAACTTTAATCCATACTAATCAAGTCAACCAATCTTGTCAAATTATTCAATCACATCCTTTGGTCTTGATCCTAATCTTTTCATAAACCAAATCAACCAATCAATCAATCAATTATCATCATCCTTGTGTTGCTCTAGGGATATGTCGCTCCCCACAATGACAACACTATCATCATCATCAATCAACCAATCAATCAATCAATAGTTTACAGCTTGGAAGGGGAAATTCCTTGTTTGTTTTTTGTATCATTTGTGCATGCTTGCTTGTTTGCTTGTGTGTGTGTTATCATTTTATCTTGCATTTGTATCAAATCCACATTATTCCGCCTAATATTCATATCTTGTGTGTGTTGGAATATTTTTGCATTATCCTTGCATCTAAGGTCACATAATACCTTTTGCATTAGGACTTTAATGCTCTAAGCCTCTTTCCTCATACGTCTAGACAAGGTTGTATTATGCTGGGGCATGAGACACATCGTCACCTTGGTCCTTATATCTTGGTGCATAACGTCTAGTGTTATATCAAACATCATGGTTGCTCATCTTTCATTGTAGCATAACGTATCATCCATTGCTTCATCTTTAGTTCTTGACCCATCCCTTACATTTCGAGAGCCTACGTGTGTTTGTTCAACCCGCCTATCCTCTCGAGGGGGCATCATCATATTCTGATCATTATCCATTTTTCTCTATCCATACCTTAGTTTCTTTGAAATGATGTTACTCGACACAAATCACATCATCTCGAACATCATCTCAAAGAGGGGCAAAATGTAGACACCCAAAATTGTCCTCTTGTAACACTGCCCTCGACATCAGATCATTTAGGCATCTTGCATGTTCACTTCCCAGGGTACCCATAAACATCTTTATTTAATTAAATGAAATTATATTTATTTAATTAAATTCATATTCAGAATCCACCCATTTCAATGTTAATTAAAGAATTTATATTATTTAATTAATTAAATCATTTCTATTCATTCTCTAAAGTTAATTAAATAATTTATAATATTTAATTAATGAAATCATAAATTAATGTTAATTAAATAAATCCAAAATTTAGTTTAATTAATAAAATCCTAAAAAGATCTTGGTTTCTTCCAACTGAACTCATGCATCTAATTAATTTATTTAATTAGATAATTCATCAATTATCCTTTTCTCGTTTTTTTCGTAGATTTATTTCCTTTAAAATGTGAAATTTCCATCTTTTGAAATTTATTCATCTCATCAGATTTTTGTCAAAAATCAAATCATTGTCGAATCTTGTCAAATCTTATCTTCATCAACGTCACGGCTCTATAAATACAGCCTCTCGCAATCCATTTAGGGGGTTGATTCATCTAGCATCCAGACTCTGTCGAAATCAGTCTTACGTCTCTATCTTTCTCTCCATTTTCCATTGTCATTATCAAGTCGTTATGCTACAGAAATGAGCACTCAACATTCCTCCATTGTCAAACCCTTCAAAATCTCGCATTCTCATGCAAGTGGAGAAGAGCAATGGAGATAAACTGACTAGTGTGTGGAGACTGGTTTGGTATTTGTGCCCATGACAGATTTTCAGATAGTTCAGACTCTATTGTGCTAGATAGGTTTAATTAGTTTATTGTTTTCATTAAACACTAAATTTGATTTTTACCCTATCTATAGAAATCGTGTCACATGTTAACACATCACTCATCCACCACTTTTGACTATCGTACCATTTGGGTCTCTATCTCCATCGGAATGTCGCCAAGACTTTGGGAGATCTCTCCTCGAAAACCCCATGTCACATTGATAAGCTTTGAACGAGATATCACCAGAATGTCTAAGAGACATTAGAGGATCTCACACCAAGACCACCCTATCACATTGACATTGCTACCACCACACAGTCGATGAGACACGCCTTATCGAAGAGACTTAGGAGTATCTCTCACCGACACCATAAGGTCACCTCAACACAACGGTCCACTGGGCTCATAGTCCTCGGAATGTCAAACAGACACAAAATGTCGAAGAGACATTTATGAATGTCCTAGCAACAAGCATGACTCATGCCGACATGTCTCCACCGCACTCCATCAAAATTTCAAAGAGACATTAGCAGAACTCCCACCGACATCGCTCTATCTCATTGACAATAAAAGGAATCACCAAGTTGAGAGAAACCCAAAATTCACAACCTCAATTTGGAGGTTAGGAATTTCCTGAAACCCGTGACAACAAGATTGTCATGTCGGGAGGTTATGAAACTCACAAACCCCGTGACATCAGTTCCAAGGTTTGGAAATCCAACGATCTCACGATAAGCTCAATGTTGCCAAGTTATAAACTTTTAGAACCCCGCAACTTAAGTTTCAAGGTTCTGGATTTCAACGATAGTCTGACAATGAAGGCCAACAAAGGGAAAAATGCCAAGTCTTTAAGAGGTTCAAGCCAACATGTTGAGGCATATTTTCCAATAGGTCCATGTTCTTCTGCACAACGAAAGCTCCATTTCTTAGTTGTTGGAATACATTGAGGAAACCTAGCCTAATCCATCTCTACTCCCACAATTGCCTTATGAATGAGCTCTCCCCAATTTTGGGCCGACTACATTAACAAGGTCATTTTCCCCTTTTGCTTTATTTTTTATTTTGCTCCAACAATCTCTGAAATCCCCAATCACTTCGATTACATTCTTGTTTTGCAGTTTTAGAAACTGGGCCGAAGTTGATGAAAAGATTTAGGCAAGAGTATGAAACCGTGCGAAAAGAAATTGTGTAGTAGTTTGTGACTTTAAAAAATGGTATGATCGGCAAGGGTCCCTTTATCTTTGGCAGTAGGATGAGCTTGGCAGACATTGCCCTAGTGTCCCTAGTTCCATGGATGGCCTCTTCACTCCTTGTATGATCTTTCCACTCTTCTTTACAAAAAAGTTATGTGAAGGTTTTTTCCGTGTGAAGATTACCCTGACATAGCAGATGAGTGGCATTATGCATATAGGCTCTATGACATGCTAAGGAAGCAAGTGTTGATTCCACTACTAAAAAAACCATGTAGTCACCCAAGGTGTTTATGAGTGCAAATTTGTGGAGTGAAAAGCCATGGAGATGGTGGATATTAGGAATCATTTCTCCAACATGATTTTTTTGAGTCACCTATTCTATTTGGCAAGGAAATGCCCACAAATAAGGAGGCCTTGTCATAAGTTTTCATGCATATCCTACAATATTTGCAATCCATGTTTTGAGTTATTTTTAAATTTCTTTTCTAAACTTTCTTTGCAAGTAAAAGGCATCCAAATATAGAAAGAAAAAGAATGGTAAAAGTAAAAACACATAATAATAATAATAATTTATTTATACTACCATAAAAATGCATCCGAATATAGAAAGAAAAAGAGGCGTTTTACTTTTTAGAAATTAGTTATATTGCCTTTTAAATGATTAAGATAATTTTTGTTTTAGAAAAGAGATTTATAGGAGGAAATGTGAATGATCACATAAAACAAGAGCTGCAGAGCTGCGAAGTTCCTGCCAGAAAGTTTTAGAATAGTTTTGTTTGTATTTGTTGAGTTTGTTGTCTTTTATGAACAATTGGTCAAGATTGTCACCTAAATTTAGGAATTTGATCATTGATAGAGTCAACTTTGTCTTTCATTAGAAAATGACCCTTATAACAAAAGAATTTTGGTCACTTCAAAATTCTGAGATGCTCTGGTTGTGCTTTTAGGCCATGAAGAAAGCACAATTTACATGTTGTCAGCATTATTTAAATATTTATGAGTTCAAATATTTCCTTAACCATTCAACATATATGATAAAAAATCCTCTTTAAAAAAGCAAGATCTTTAGAACTTTCATTGTACATAGAGTCATGTATAACCACCCTGCTTAAATGTTACAATTTTCTACACAAATGAAAATGAAAGCATATAGTCCTAAGTCCTCTTATAGATGCCTAATGTCTGCAAAACTCAATAAGTTTAGAAACTGATGAGCAAAAATATGAATGGATTCCCTCTATCAATATTTATTGTTGCATCTTTCTAATTAATGTTGATCACTATTTTCTGTCAAGTATTAATCGAACCTCATTTAATATACCTGAATTACAAGCAAGAAACCACTAAAGGTTAGCATGGGAAACCAAGGCTTTCCAGCTGATCAATGGATTGTTGTTCAAGCTGGGGCCCAACCAGGTATTAAAGTGTGTGGTGCGGTAAGAGATTGGGAATGTACTTCAAGAGGCACATGAGAATCTTATTGGAGGTCATTGGAACTTCAAGTTCATGCCAGAACATGCAATGTACTCTTAGCAAGTCTATGGTGGCCTTGATGCCAAAGAATAGGTAACGAAATATTGAATTGGAAAACCATTAAAACAAGACTTTATGCCCCTTTGGTCATCCCAACCACAAGAAATATTTGAAATATTTGGCATATATTAGAGCCAAATCATGCAATGAGACTATAAATTAGTTTATCTAAGGGGTAGATGAATGAGGGTAGAATCAGGCTAGCTCAATATTTTTAGACTCTTATTATTTATTTTTCTTATATCAACAAAAACCAAACTTAATCAAATATAACTTGATTGGCTTTCTCCTGTCCTGAACTACCTTTCCCAACTCAAAAATCTTGATGATGCAAACCATGTCTTCAAGCTCCAACAAAATTCATGCAAATTGGATTGAAATTGATATATTCCTTGTCTCTAGTATCTAGAGATGTTAGTTTCTAGCATGCCAAAAGCAAAAACAAAGGAAAGAAGACACCCCACCCCCTTCTTGCCAATATTCATAAAGAAGACACCCCACCCTCTTCCCGCCAATATTCATGCATACTGAATTACACTACATCTCAGTTTGATAGAAAAATTTCCCCTGAATCCCTAATTATAGCAATCACTCCTCACTTCCCAAAAAGTATTCCCTTCATAAAAACATATCCATTTGTTTACCACACCATCTATAGTTAGATTCACAAAAGTATAGACATGCTGAATTGGGAGGAAGCAGACAATTTTCAAACCTACTTCTAATCTTCATTTATATTCATGCAAATTTTTGGGAGGAAGCAAACAATTTTCAAACCTACTTCTAATCTTCCTTTCTATTCATGCAAATTTATACTATGAAGTTAGAGAGCAAAAAAACCACCAATCCTAACTCATTGGGCCTAGCCAATGTATGAAGAAAAAAATTAAGATTTTTAAAAATTTATTTAAAAGAAACATAGATTTTTTTTTCCTACCATATTTCTAATATCATACATGGGTGGAAAATGATAAAAAGGGAAAAGGCATGATTCATCCATCCTACTAGTCAATTGATGATAAGCCACTATCTACTTTCAAGTGTAGTGAAATTAAAAAATTGATTTCTACTGGAAACTATCCATCTAAATGCTCCAACAAAAATAATGGGAATGAAATGTAAAGAGAATTTAAGAAAAAAACTATTTTAATTATTAACCACCAAATATAAACAATGAAAATAAAAGCCATGATTCTCATCCATTATTCCACCTTTGAAACAAAAAGAATGGAAATGACAACAAAAAATCAATTAAATTTTAAAGAACTCAACAGTAAAAAAAAGCTTCTATGCAAAAAAAAGGAATTGATGTCAAAATAAGTAAAAAGGTTACAATGAAGTAACAATAAATTTGAGAGCAAAATGTAGTTGACATAACCAAAACCATTAAAATAAATAACTGCCAAACTGTTGAGAATTTAACTAAATGGTTTGAATTAACTGGCCACATTTTCCATGGAGCCCGAGATTTGTGCAGATAATTTTTTGTATTCATGTTATGAGAAAAATTATTTGAAAAGTAGAAATTTTTATTTAAAATGATTGAGAACCATATTTAATTTATAGATAAAACCAAATATTTATCATTTTGTATGTTAATTAAATTTCCCTTTAAAATAATAAATTAAGAATTTAGATAAAAGCCTTATCATGCTAAAAAAACCTTTTGAAAATCACAAATTAAGAATTTAAATAGAAGTTTATATTAAAATTTCAAAAAAGAAATTTAAAATAATAACTAGAAAAAATCATAAGTTTATAATTGTAATAGAAAATAAGGAAAAAAAATTGGTTGTTTTTTTAAGAAATATTTGATAATAGACCAATAAACTTTAGAATGATACTTAAATTAAATGGATAAGGAAAAGATTTAGTTAATTTTTTCATTATTTAGACATAGATTTTATTTATCTAGATGCAAAAGTATATTAGTTAAAATTTTATTTTATAAAGGGATTTATTATTTATTGACAAAGTAAATAGATTTAGTAAATTTAGTTTTTAAATAAAATAGATCAAACTAATTTAGCATTTAATTTAGTATTAGCAAAAAATAATATAGTTTAATTATTAAAATAATCAAATTATTATAAAAGTAATTATATTAAAACTATCTAGAAATTAATTATTTTCATATTGTATTTTTTTAAAAGAAAATTAGTTTAGTTCAATTTATCAAATTTCAAAAGATATTAGTATTAATTGATTTTATATTATAAAAATAGATTTCAAGAAATATATTTTAATTTATCAAAGGCAAATGAAAATTAATATAACCAAAAATTAATCTTAAAAAATATAGTTTGAATGTATAGATAAATTTATTTAACAAAAAAATAATCTTCAAAAAATTAGCATACTTGAATTTATTAATATCAAGAATTAACAAGGTTTGTATTGCATAAACAAATTGAATAATTAACCTATATAATTTAAATTGCATAGAATATTTAAGAAATTAGTATAGGGGAATATATAAATTACATAGAATATTTAAGAAATTAGTATAGGGGAATTTATTAGCATTTAGACTTAGTTAAATTTAGATTACAAATGTCAATAGAATAGTTAAGTTAAAAGTAATTTTAATTTTCTCCTTGTCCTTTCCATCTCCCACTATAATCGCAACTTTGATAATGGATCCAGGAAAATCGCCCTTATCACTCAAAAGTTTTGAGCCAATAATATTCAAGAGAAATAATTTTGAAAATTAGAAAAGTTAAAAAAAATGCATTTAACTTTAGAAAAAAAATTAAATATAATGTATAAAGGAAAATAATCAATTTTGATTGGTTGAAGTTCAAAACATTAATAACTAGTTAAGGAAGAGGCGTGCCTATAGTTCCTTGGCAGGAACTAAAAGAGGAGTTATGTTGAAAATAAAATTTTAATAATAAGAGAATATAAAGTAACATTAGAATTTTTATTTTTCTATTTAATTTTTATTTTAATTTTTAAAAGGAATTATTTGTTTTGGATTTTTTGTTTAACTTAAAATACTATCGTAAGTTATATGTTTTTTGATTTATTTAAGTAATCTTTTCTAATAAAAAAAATTACTTTTAAAGATAAGATTAAAAAAATGTTAGATTACTACACATAAAAAGAAGTTTCTAAAATTTAGAAAATTAAATATGAAACAACTTTCCAAAATTTACTATTGCATATAAAAGTGAGTTTCTAAATTAATATACTTAAAATTTAAAAATATCCAAAATCTTTTAAAAAAATAGTATTTTTAAAAATAATGGTTCTTTTGAAAATTCTAGATTAGTGTATTTAAAATTAGAAAATTAGAAAGTTAAATATATAATGTAATATAAACAAAAATCATATTAATAAGTGCACATCTAAAATCAATTTAAAATTGCAAAATTAAATAAAAAGGAAATATAATAAATTTACTATTACACACAAAAAGAAGTTCTTAAATTAATATATTTTAAATTAGCATATCCATCTTTGAAAAATAAGGTAATTAAGAATTAGATTTACACTTAATTTTATTGTATAGTTTGAAAATAATTTATATAATATTATTATTACTAGGGTTAGGGTTAGGTCACTATTTAATTAGGGTTATCTATAGGATTAAATTAAGTTTATTGTTACGATTAGGTGTCTATTAGGTTAAGGGTTAAATTAAGGTTAGGGCACAATTATGATTAGGCTTAGGATTAAATTTCAATTAGGGTTAAGCTTAAGGTTCAATTAGAGTTAGATATAGGGTTCAATTAAGGTTTCTATTAAGGTTAGGGTTAGGGATAAATTAGGATTAGGATTAGGGTTTTATTAGGGATCAATTATTGTTAGTTTAACATAGGGCCAACGTTAAGGTTCATATAATGTTAGTTTGCAGTTACAATTAGGTTCATTTATGGTTAGGGTTTAATTAAGGTTAGTGTTAGGGCTAGAATTAGGTAGGGTTCAATTAGGGATAGGGTTTGGGATCAATTAAGATTAGGGTTCAATTACAGTTCAATTAGGATTAGGACTTAGCTAAGATTATGGTTCAATTAGGATTAGGCATAATCAAGGTTAAAGTTATGGTTAAGGTTAGGTTATGGGTGAGGGTTTAATTATGGTTATGATTAGGGTTCAAATATTATTATAGTTGCAATTAGGGTTGCCATTAGAATTAGGGTTAATGTTAGAAATATAATTATGAATAGAGTTAAAATTATAGTTAGGGATAGAACTAGAATTAGGGTTATAGTTAGAGTTATGGTTTGAAATATGATAAGGGTTAGAGTTAGATTTTAATTAGAGTTAGGATTAGGATTCAATTAGAGTTCTAAGATA
>VDFB02052053.1:0-18828 GCA_007258455.2 Sequoia sempervirens | reverse complement strand
TTCCCACTGCCACTATGCTCGAGGCTCTCTCAAGGCACATGCAGAACCTTCCCCCTGAGCTCTCCCAGATCTTAATGGATCCGACTCTCCAAGTAGCCCTTGCACAGGTCCTTGCTACTGCTCAACCTTCACAACCACCGACAGGGCCACCGACTATGGAGGCCACCATGCTAATCTCTAAAGAGTGGCTAGAACGAGAGAAGGAATCCTTGAAGTCTATCGAGGAGTAGGGCAATGAGTACCATGAGAACCCAGAGTATGATCACTGAACCATCGATAGGGTGGCTTATGAGGAGGAGGAGATGAGCTCTTCCAAGAGTGGGGATGAGGAAGATAACTCCGGTGCTAAGGAAATTATACAAACCTTTGATGATGACCTTGAGGAGGAAATGGCACAACAACTGAAGGACATCGGGGCAGAGGTAGAGGGGTCACCCCACGATGAAGAAGGATAGCCACGAGAAGAATAGCATCAAAAGGATTTAACTGAGGGCGAAACACGTGTTGTCAGAAGCCCCATACGAGTCTATTGAGGAAAGAAGGAAGCAGTGAAATGTAAAAAAGAAAAGTCCCATTCAAAGAACCATCCATCTAAGCACGCATCAATGCCTCCTATATTCCATCAGGAAGGACTCAAGTGAGGAGGAGGGAGGATGTCAGCCAAAGAGAAAGAAAATCCCGTGAGGGAAAATGAGCGTAAATCTTGGCCTCCTGGATCGGTGGTGCTGCGGAAGTGTGACCATGATCCACCAAGTGAAATCTACGGCCTCGGAAGTGGGTTGGAGAAGCAGCCAAGAAACCCCTATGCCGGAAGGACCCAAGGGTGAGGTTAGAGGCCATCTTGGCCTGTGCCCTAACCATGACAAAGAAGGAAAAGAAACCCAAAGATTGATCCAAGGTAACAATGGATGCTTCTAGGTCTCGAGCAGCCCAAATAGTAATGCCTATAATTGGCCAAACTGGGGTAAGTTACAACATCTCCACCATCGACTTCTGAACCACCAACAGAGAGTAGAAGATCAGGCACCTTGAGGAGTCAGTGGCTACAGTGGTGCATCTGATAAAACAGGATAAGATCTCGAAGGATGAGCTCAAGGTACAAGTCACTGCCTTAACAAATTACATATAGCAATAATCTTTAGTAGATGACCTGCCTACCACATCCATGGCCACACCTCAGCTGCTTTCCAAAGAGTTGATCGATAAGATGGAAAGAAGAAAGAACTTGGAGAAGACCATAGAAGATTGGTTCTGACAAGTCTGATACTTCAAAAACATGGGAATTAGCCAGGCTGTGCGAACAGGCAACAAGTTCTTGGACCTAATGCATTCTCTGGAGAGCACAAGGAAGATCTACACCGATTTCCTAATGACCTATGACTCCACCTTTCTAAGGATTGAGGCTATCCTTTAGTTACCCGAAGCCACGTGGGAGAAGAAGCTTGCATTTAAGAAAGAAGATCACTGGTTGATGGATGTGTGGCATCAAGACTTTGACAACCAGAAGGAGAGGTTGGAGAAAATCATGAGCAAGGTGGATCTGGACATTGAATGGATCAAATAAATTAGGGTAGAATGTGCTCGATACCTTAAGCTGATGATGGATTACGACATGCTCACTATAAAAATGGATCCAGAAAAGATAAAACCCTACTTCCAAGAGAAGATGAAGGACGGGATGGCTAGTGAAATCACAACGGAATTCTTAAGTTTTTCTGCCCACACCTTCGATCAGTCAGAGTTGTTCAGAGACCAAGGCTCAAAGTATGATGAGGATTGGAAAAGGCTGGAGGATAATGCAAAGGAATGGAGCTACCAGGTGTTGCGATATGAAATCATCGAAATAGAAAAGCTCTAGGTAGTCATCCTCAAGTTCATAGAATACATAGCTTCCAAGGGGTAGGAGGACAACCTTGTCAAAGATGAAGAGCTTCCTGAAGAATAGCTATAGTGTAAAACAAAAATTGGCTAAAGGACAAAAGAGCTACAGTGCCATTAGCAAGAGGACAAAATAGGGAAGAGACAAAATGTAATTTTAAATTGTGATTTATTGGGGGGTAGGTGAAACCCTATTTTGTAATGAATCTTGCCCACACAATAAGAATTAATCTTGGCCATTCATTGAATCTTTTGGGCACTATAAATAGGGCTCCCCTCTCATTTGCAAAGAGAGAGTTGAGTTGTTGTAAAGACATGCTGTAGAAATTTATAATGAAAAGGCATTGACTTGGTGTATTTTCTTATTTTCTCTTATGTTACTTGATTCAATCTCCAATGTTAGATGTTTAACTTAGGTTTTACTACTATTTTAGTTAATTGTTCTCTTGCTTTGGATAGATTTTATGAATGTTGTTCTGTGATTATGAAAATTATTGCCATGTTGAT
This sequence comes from Sequoia sempervirens, assembly GCA_007258455.2. Lineage (NCBI taxonomy): Eukaryota > Viridiplantae > Streptophyta > Pinopsida > Cupressales > Cupressaceae > Sequoia > Sequoia sempervirens. Next base: position 16,443 of record VDFB02052053.1, on the reverse strand, counting down.
GACTTCTTTGTGCATACTTTTTGCTGTTTGTTGATGGTAGATCACTATGCAAAGTTAGCCTGGACTTGAATTCAAAGTTGCTCCAAAACATTTATCTTTGATTCATGCATGTACATGGTGAATAAAGGAAAAAGTATCTGTAGACCTTAGAAGATAGCACAATTTCCCTGATACTGTGAAATCTCTGGTTAAGTGGGATATTGTTTCAAGAAGTTGTCCATTCCAGGAACTCCATTGTCACTATTCACAGTTAGTTACAGACTTAGGAACTTTCCCTCTTCCTTGCCTTTCTTTCCTTTTTTTTTAATAACTGACCTATGCTAAGGTTCATTGCATATTGTAAAGCCAAACCTAACAACAAAATGGAGTCTAGGACTGCTGTTTGAACCTACAACCAATGCATAACAACTTTCCATCTTAAGAACTCCATTTCAAGATCCAACTTCCATGCTTTATAACCCATCCGTAAGACCACCTTTTGATTCGAGCAAATCACATCAAACAACTAAGATATTCCAAGCACTGTCAAGACCTAACATTAGAGACCTTGGGATAGTGTTCTGCAATCCGATTGTGGAATATTGTCTTTCAAGAGAGGTAGTGCAGCTACGCACTGCCTATGTTGAAAAGTGCATAAAAACACCATCAACAGGTAGGACATGATGACTGTGATATGATGGTACAACTGTCTACTCATGTCTTGGTGGCTTCATTTTGCCTTTAGGACTAGTATGACAGTCCTCCCTTGACCTAAACAAACAAGAGGAGCTTTAACAAAGGAAATTAGATTAGCAAGAATCATCATTTTAATCACATCCATAACAACCTGATGTAGATGATCTTGCAATACAGAGAGCAAAGCATGTTCATTAGGCTCTTAACAATATGGGTACATTCAACAACATCACCACATCAAGTGGCACATCCAATCAACAAATATAAAACCCAACATTCCAACTTGTCATTTGTATCCCACCTTTGTCTATCTCTTTGCATGACAAAACAAGGAAAATGTCATATGCTTGACACATATACACACATGTTAAATAATATATTTTACATGCAAATTAACCCATTGTATATATTGATACAACTTGTATCTCAAAAATATGACCTCTGATAGATCTTTTCCTTTCATCCTTTGCTCAGACTAGCAAATGACTGTGGCCAAATACCCAAAATAACTACTTGTATGCACTCAACATGGTGCTACGCCCAAAAATCAGCAAGATAACATAATATAGAAATAACCTAGGCTAAGGACAAGCTATCCTTCCCAAACTAGCGCCAGAAAATAAGCATGAAAATTGACTTTTAAAAGCCAGAACAACTGTTAACAAATCTTGAATAACCCCCACCTGTGTTGGAAAGCTAGAAAAGGGAGATGGACACCCAGAAATGTGCTTTTATAGCTGTTGCAAACGTCCAAAAGTAAAAAAGATAGCTAACAAGGCATGAAGGGAAACTTAGGGTTTACTTTGAAGAGGAGGTTATCAAATTTAAACTGAGGGGTAATGAAAGTTTAGATCTTAAAGATCATGCAACTAATTGCACCATCTATGGTTGAGATTTAAAGTGTTAAATCTAAGGGAGTTTAAATTCTTATTACAAAATCCCTTTCCCTCCTTTGTAAATTTGAATTAGTTAGTGCCCAAATGGGCTATGAAGCTTGTTTAGGGTGTTTAAGTGCAATGTGAGGGTTTTAGGTAGTTTGGAAATATCTTGGGCATGTGAGAGGGTTTATAAGGCACCGAAGAAGCTTAGACAGCTGAAAGAGGTCTATGACAACCCAAGGAGAGTTACAGAATCTTAGATACCAAATTTCAATCCCAAATGGGTCCCAAATGAAACACGGCCTCTAAAATACCTCTCTGAATGAGCCTTAAGCAAGAAGAAAGCCTATAACCCATATGCTCCTCAATATGAACTGTTGAAAATCAAAGTTCTTGTTGAGACTTCCTGCTAGTAATTGAGATCCATTCCCCTTTCCCCCAATGCTAAATGATTTAGGACCTACACCTTAGACAAGGAAAGATAAAACTTTGCTAAAAGACCATAGTCATGAAAGCATTAAACACTGAATGGACTCACCTTTTGCAACATGGGATGTAACTTCAAAGATTCAGTGTGTTACCTCCAATTTTAATCATTAGAATATTTTCCCTTATCAATATGCATGTTTAACCTGTGGTGGCTGTGCAGATGCATTTTCTTGGCGCCTGTAGATAAATTATTAATATAGACTGAGTATTTCCAGGAACACTGCTTTCCTAGTTGGATCCTGAAAATGTTATGACTATGTTATTCTCTAAAACAACTATGCAGAAGTAGGCAGTTGTGGTGAGATTTAAATAATAAAGATCTATGCAATTTGGAGAAATTGTCTTAGCAAAGGAAGGCAGCAGGGTATCCCAAAATATAAGACATTTTCTGCCACCATAGTGAAATATTAAAACTTGCATTTGATTTGTTAAACATGGTCCATGGAACAACTATTAGAGTTGTTAGAAACCTTCAAGTATGCTTTGATTTCCACACTGCATTTGGATCCACCTCCAAGGTTGTTGCAAGAGAAATTATTTAGAGAGATGTAAACTATTTCCATCACTTTAAACAGGGACAATATTCTTGTGGAGAATAGTGGTGATGTTAAATGAAACAATCTGAAAATAGGCTTTGCAAAATAGATGTTCACTGTGCCAGATATCTAGTAGTAATAGAGACATGTCCATGACAATCTTGAGTAGAATAATTTTGATTCCTTGAATGGTGCACTAGAGCCCTATGGAAGTAAAATTGTGTACAAACTAGAACTCCATCCCAATCTAGATATAACATGACTGCACCATAATCTAATTTGACTACAAAACATAAAATCCATGATCTTTGTAGTCCATGTGTAGCCTAATGTTGGTCGAAGTGTACTTTCTATTGTCCATAACTTGAGATTCTTTGATGAAGGTCATGTATGGATCATCATAAATGCAATTGTAATGACTTTGGATGCAGTATAGTCTGATGTTGGTCTTTGGAAGGAGACTCATGGTACTATTAGTGTCAGAAGCTATATGCCAATGTCTTCGAAGCTTAAATCTCTTCAATCTGAAATGAGGAGCAAGTTGGGAGACAAGCATGCAAAAGATTGATCACTAAATGCACATGGATTTTATGCATATGATGGAATATGGACAGTTCCAAAAGTTTTGAATGACTGCTTGGATTAACAGAGATATGCCTGTTCCTGTTCTACGAAAGGAATGAATTCTAGAGAATTTGAGTATTTACAATGAAACAACAGAGAAAGGATTTAAAATAAACTTCTAATCATCTTATGACCTGGCCCAAAGACTTAATAGGATTGGTAATTTACAAGGATACAAATATAGTTTTTAGAAGAATGAAAGAGGCTAGTCATCCTTGTAATATAACCAGTTTTTTTCTAGGAGTAATGTCATATTCAACAGTGGGAGCAACGAATGCCGCATGTGGCCTTCTAAATGAGATGATTTGTACAAAATATCCTCTCAGCCTTATGAATTACTACATGGTTACCAAGGGGTTTGCCAAATGGAGAAGACTAAAGGAAGCAAATACAATGTTGCATTTAATGATTGAAAATAACACAGAACTCACAATATTTTGATTAATGAATTTCTTAGACAAAAGAAGACTAAGACACTTGACATAGTTTATGATGAAACTAGATCTTGCTTGGCCTGGAGGTGTGGAATGCTGTTAGCAGAAATCTTCTCAAATGGTAGGATAGTTTTGAAGAACTTTCTTCAATACTCAAAATATTCAAGAGATCCAGGTTTCAAAGACCTCATAATTGAAATGGAAATATGTTCGCATGAAAATGTTAACATGCCTTCAAGCCTATGCCTTCAAAGCTAATATGGTAAAGGGAGGCATACTTTATCTGCTGGGAAAATCGTATGATGTATTCAGGGGCTGAAGACATCAAATCCTTTATTAGTGAGGAGCAAGTTGTGAAGGTTTCTATGCCAATTGTCTCGTCCATAAAATAATCTGAAGATACTAAAGAGAATACACTTGTTAAAGACCAAGTGATCAAGAAACTTGATATTTCAAATAGCTTGAGTGGAAATTCATGTTCAACTCAACTTACACCTGGACTTGTGACTCTTACAATGTTGCCTAAGAACAAATGGAAACAGTCTTGTCATGATTAGATTACAATAGTCTTGGTTGGTTTGAAAGTAGTTGTCAGCTTACGCTTGACAATGTCATGTTTGTAGACTTGATATCAAGAGGAAGATTTGTTTACAGCTAGATCCCAATGTAGCAATGTCTCCACAAGACAACTACACATCATTAAGCTAAGAGATTGAGAGGAAGTTCAAATTTTTTTAATAATAATTAAATAAATTTAAATTTTCAAGAAGCAGTTACAGGCAGGTAGGAAAAGGGTTATAAAATTAAGCTTTATTTGTAAAGGCATGGGATTCTAATACAGGGGAAAAAGAAAGAAGCCTATGAGCTTATTGTTTTTTTAAATGGTTCTGAAATAAAGAATTGAATTTGGGGAGTCTTTGTGCTGTCCATATTGATTTTCAATTATTGTACCTGTGTGTGCACTACATGTTTTTCATATTTAGTCTTACCATGTCAGTTTATTTTCACATTCAATTTACATTAGCAAATCAGTTTTGAAATAGTGCATTAGCCTTTGGACCTATCACTGTTTCAAGCTAATTCATGGTTTATCATTCATGTGTACTTGGATTTCTGAATTAACCATCTTTGAATTGTTAGTCAACTATCTTTCTCAATTTTTTTATTCATTTGCATCTTACCTTTTGTACTTTCTAGTTAAAAGTACTTAAAATCTCAAATCACATCATGTGAGGGAGCTGCCCCTCTCAAATGCAGAGGAGAATCGTTAATTTCATAATGATTTCTCCATTTGTTGTTACATTTTGTCGCTGCCCATTGGGCAAGTTAATTGATTTTTTGCAGCGACATAACTGTTTACCAACACATTGAACCAAGTAGTGAAATAAGTCCTTTTGAAACAAATTTCAACCAATCTAACACCAATCAAAACCAAATCAATCTGACCAAGTAAGATTGAAGACTAAGATCATGCTCACTAAGCAAACCAATAGATCAAAGGAGACTAAAAACTTGTTCAAGGACTCAAATTTATAGAGGGGGTTTCTGGGGCATGTGTGCAAGTCACAACACTCTTCATCCTCCTTATATTTCTTCATTTGGACAAGTTTTTTTCAAAATTCATGAGTGTACCCTAGCATAGTTCATCCTTCTTTTTTTGTTTCAAAAATTGCCAATTTCCTTCTTCATTATAGGATTAAATTGTTTCTGAATCAGTTGCTTAAGTTTATCCTATGAACCAATTTGATCATGATTTTTTAAACCCATAAAATATAAGAGACTCTCAATCCATGATTGTGTTATTTTGAAAATTATAAAGCGATAATAAAATGAAAGGTTGGAATAGACGAGTACGATTAATTTCCTAGGAATTTTGCATAATGTCATACTAGAATATGCATCTCTTAATGGGTGTGTTGCTGTGGCAAGTAAATTTTGATTGTCTGTAGTTGTGAAAGGATGTGCTCTTGTAAATCTATGCTTGTCATAATTATGATTTGGGCTTGTATAACATGGTTTGGTGCAGAAACTATCAAACATTAATTATTTGTATAGCTTGGTTGGATTGACAATCTATTCAATTTTATAAATTTACTATGAATGTTATACCTTAGACACCATGGATTAAGTTTATACAATTTCATTATATTTGTGATTATTCACCACTATCAAAAATATAAATAGATTTTTATACTTGTTACTTTGCTAGTTACTCATTATACATTTAACTATTCATTTTTGGTAGGAGTTGAAGTTCCATATAGAAACAGTGCATGATTGCTTGTTAGTCTTATACAAGTATTGATTCTTTTCTATTGCCACAATTATAATCTAAAGAACATCTTGTCTTTGCAGCTCAATTGATGAGATTGCAGGGAATGGGTATGAACAACTTCCACAAAATATGAAACGGAAAATGCTAAAGAAAATTCTCTTCTATGGTAGTATGTTTTCTAGACTTTTCTCTATCTAATGAGATCTAATCGTGTTGTTATATGAGCATGTTAACAGTTTTCTTTGTTTGTTTGATGACAACAATAATGTTGTGTAGTTGTCGTAAGCATTCCTCAAATCAAATATATTGTTTTTTTTCTTCTTCTAGTTTTGACATGCTTACAATATTTTTCCTTTATTTGATGACAACAATTTTGATCTTGTACTCATGATAAGCATTCCTGAATTCAAATAGAATGTTTTTTCCTTCTAGATTTGTTATACTTAGCAATTTTTTATGTTCCAAATTCTTGGATTAATTTTTTCTGGACGTTGTGTAAAGTTAGTGTGAAAATATGGTTAATATCTATTCAAAGTTCAAACACATAGCATAACTAATATATGCAAGGGTGTAAGGAAAATAGTTTAAGATTGGAAAACTTGAATAAGATGTAATTAAACAAAGGAGCTTATGAGAGATTGCTATTTGTTCCAATCCTATGGGTTTAGTGACTAAAACATAGGAACAACTTAACCTGAAGTTCTATGTTATTGGGTCCTTCTATATGTGATTCCATCCCCATATGGGTTCGAAATGGATCCCGATTTGGCTTAGGCATGCCCCTTGGTATGCCCAAGTTACCACCCAGGCAGTATCTTGGGTGTACCTACAACTCGTGGGCCCTAAAAAATACATAGAAAATTAATAAAAAAACATTTTAAAAACAATTCTCCCAAAAGGCTTTGGTTGCCCTAAAGTGAGGACATAACAAACTTTTCACCTCATTTGACAAACACTAACGGCCAAAACTACATTTTTTCCCTCCAAACTGTCATTTTTGGGTTTTGATGGTTGGTTCATTTTTTCGAAGGTGAGGGCTATGGGAGAGTTAAACCTAGACCAACGGGGGAGAAATAGTTGGACATAGAAAATTTAACCATTAAAGGTGAGTAAATTTTTATTATTTTTTGGTTAAGTTTTGAATTTTTTTTTAACATTTTATGTGTTATTAGGGGTTATAATGCAGATTTTTTAATTTTTTTGAAGTTGTAGGGTTGTTGGTGGATTTTTTTAGATTCATGCAAATAGTTGACGTTTCTATTGGAGTTAGGTTACACTTTAAATGAGAGGTTCCAAATTCGAGTTGCGTTCTTCATACTTTTTTGGTGATATAGACCAATGATTAAAACAATTTTCCTGCTTAATGGGAGTTATCAACGCGTATAACGAACAAAGAATAAAGAGCTTGTGCTCTTGAGTGAAAACTCACTTAATGTTCTATTTCTTCACTAAGGGCCGGGGCTTTGCATCTGCATGTTCAAGGGGTTGTAATTGTCGACTCATTAGCTTATATTAAAGGAGACAGAGGATGCATCCATAGCAAAATGTCAAATCCGAAAGTTACTTTGTCCTCCTTCCTTTGAGAAAATGGCATGCAAAAACCTCTGGTGGCTGACCAAGCTAGCTCCCTGTTCTTGAGATATTGTCATCTTTTGGAGATGAGAATGTTTTTCCTTTGTGTAAAAGACGCCCATCGGAAAACGCCTTCAAGAATTAAGCAAGGGAGATTGTAGATCAGAGCATTGCTCATTGCATTTATGGCAATTGGCTTCCGTTCAACCTCATTAGACCACCATATTGGTAGGATATGTTGATAGCCCTTTCCAATATGCCTTCTGATTGAATTAAACCTACATTGATTTTGGTAGATTGATTGAAGAGTTAAGGGAGACATCAAGATTTGTACCTCTATGTCTTTTAATACACCCAAGCATGGGGTGACTAATGCAATACAAGGAAATTAAGGACTCTTTCCTGCAGCAAAGTTTTTCAGAGGGCGATTAATCATAGATTGGAGAGGAAAATAGGAAACTAAGGTGGCATTGAGACATAAAAAAAATCTGATAATTTAAATAGAAAGCATTGAAAGTGATTTTTTTTTTTTTAGAGTCCCTACGTATAGATTGAAATTGCTATGTTAAACCAAAAAATGAAGAATTCAGATTAAACAAAATTCTTTAGATTCATAATAAAAGTAAAATGATATATATTTTCAACAACATCAACTCAGAACTCTCATAAAGATTTGTAGATGAACTCAGACAAATGCTATAAGTATAAAGATGAATGCTACCTGAAACTTATTGTAGATACATAGTTCTTGGTACTAATATGAAATGTCCTTCCTACACTCTTCTTGTTATCCTTCCAAGGCACCTATCTTCCTTTGGAAACTTTGTTGTAGATACGGGGTTCTTAATGTTGATCTCCTCTCTACACTTTTCCTCTCACTATAATAATGATGAGTGTTTTATTTAGAACATGTCTATAAGAAGTTCTGTTAATTTTCTTAAATTATATTCATTTCCAAAGTCAAAATTACTTTAGGAGTGTTCAAAGTAGCAAAAGATGTCGATTAGTCTTTTTAGACAAGCTGCACTATATACAAACTAATATTTTGTATCTATGATTTCTTTGAAAGCCAAGTAATTAGGCTGTATGGTTCCAAAAAGGAAAAAATTGTAGATCATAGAAAGATAAAGATGATCAATGATTGAAATGTTTGTAGAACACAATTCAATATTATTCAAAATATTGATTTTGTAGCTGTTGCACTCTTTTTATTTAATAATTGGGAGCAACCTTTTCTGATGACTACCTGAGATTAACATGGGAACAATTACTTTTCTAATTAAGTCATGGTTAGTGGAGTTGGTGAACCATCATCAACCATCAATCAACAGCCTCTGACTTTATGATATACACAGTTCAAAAATGAAGCTAACTTCCACCTCTACTTCTTGTCTCCATGCTATTGGGCTTATGCACTTCTCACAAAATCCTATGATGGAATGATCCTCTTGCACATGATAATACGGGAAATAATCACAATCATGATATTCTTTGTGTTTCCTCTTGTTTTTTTTGTGATAATTTTGCAAGCTAAATAGATGGGTTATGTTTTTTTTATTGTGATAGTCTAATTATGTCTATGTGATTATGTTGTCTTCTGATCTGCAGAAACATATTGTAATGGTTGTTAGGCTTAGCATGTGTGATTGATCAAGAGAAGAGAAAAGTAGGATACAGTCACATACTTACGTGTTTCCCCCTAAAAATCATTTGAGTAATCATGAAGTTGTCCTTCTACCAAGCTAGCTTCCTTGATAATCATTGCTACATGACCCAACCAATTGACAATCTAGTTGTATCTTCCTGGTTAAGTTGCCAGTCTCTTTCCTTAATTCAATGGATCATTGATTGGCCTATTGGATCAGCTACAACTATCTATATGTCTGGATAGCATTCTTAGACTTTGCATTGGTACTGCCACTGTGTATGATGGAATTTTTCTTGGCTCCTCCAATGCAGCTCAGAGCATGGACACTTGAGGATTTTGGTTGCTCATCTAGATGGTTTTCTATTATCATCTTATGGGGTCCTCCCTCTCCTCTTGTATTATTGTCCTTGCATGGAAGTTTGCTGATTTTAGAGTAGACGTTTATGTTTTCTTTTTGTCTAATGCCTCTTTTATGGCCTTAGTCCTTTGCTACTATACTTGTTGTATGTTCTAGTCTTGTTGATCCATTTTTGATCATTTTTGGACATTAATTTTCTTTTCTTTCTCTTTCTTTTTTGTAGAGATGTTAACACAAAGAAGTCAAGAAATAAGAAAAGTAGCTAAGAAATACACAATTTGTTAGAAAATACCTTCTTTTTCTCTTGCATGAAACTAAAGAGTAGAATCTACTCTTGCATTATTAACAATGGGTATGCACTAAAGCACTTAATGCATAAGATGGTCATCAAATTAGCTAGCCTTCTTGATGAAGGCATTAAAATAAAGCCATCAACAAACCTCCTTCAAAGAATCAATTCCATGGTCAGTGCTTGACCTACTTGTTATCATGTTGCATAGGGATGAAGTCTAGAAAAGACAAATTTGAGATGATAAATTCTCTATTTGGGGTTAAATCCAAGATTGGAAATTGTTCGAAAGGTAGGTGCAAAGGGTCAAAATGCTCTGAGCAATGTAGTTAATCAATAAATTTGAGTGCAGTGAATGTTAAAAGAGAGATAGATAGATACAAGAATAATTTGTTTGTAGCATCTTTTGATATTCTTTATGAAGAAGCCTTTGAAAACTTCCTTTGGTTTTATTTCATTTCATCAGTATTTGGGGTGTGGATTTTCCTTTGGGAATCAGTTTTAGACAATCCATGGATGCTATCAACCCCTCATAACTTCACATCATTAAGACATTATGGTATGCAAATTTTGTTAAAATAACTTCATGATTCTCCTACAAAACTTCTAACACAACCTTGAAAAATACCAAATGATCTGAAGATAATTTCATGATCTTCCAACAATATCCCAATCGGATGTACATCAAAGACCTACTTATAGGAATATTGATGTCAGCTACAAAAATACAGATTTATCAACTCTACATTTTTTTGAATTGCATGTATCCTATAAGGAATATTGATCTTAGTGATAAGAATATATATAATTTCTTAACTCTATATATATATGTAATAGAGTTCTATAGGAAAATCTACATCTAGTTCCTCATCTCATGAGTATGGTTATGTTTCCATTGATGTAAAAGGTGTGAAATTAGATCATGGAGAAGGTAGAGAGTATGATGATGAGTGGTGTTTTGTGGTTTGTGTTGCTTTTCTTAGTTCGATTGTTTTTCTTCATTTGAATCATTTGTACTTGTGCATCATTTTCATATATAATCTTGTATTCCACATTATCATTATGTCTTATCATTTGAAATTTTACCAAAGGGGCATTCATACTCAATGTGATTTGGAGGTAGGCTAGGCTTGGTTTGGTGCCTATAATTTGATCCAATGAATATTAATTTTTGGTGGAAATTGCACTTGTTCTTTTATTGTATTTTTTGGAGTTTTTAATATGTACATAGCTCCATTAATTGTCTTTGCTTAGATTTAGTGGAACTGGAGGTCTGCTTGGAGAAGTGTTGGTTTGGATACTTCACTCATAGATTGATTGAGCAAGCTATTTTTTCAATTCTGCATCCCAATAATGAATGTCTTGTAAACAGAATGGTTCATTAGCTGAAATTGCAAAATTAGATTGATGGAGAAATGCCTCTGGTAGGTGGAAGGCCTATTGAATATTAATAAACACCTTCAAATGCAACTAGAATATCTTGCATTTCTTTTAATGGTAAAGTGGAGATGGGTCTTAAATTCTTAATATTGAACTTCTTTGATGATAAAAATAGTTGACTGCTTAGTTACATTAGCAAGTGAAAACATTTTTCTTTACCAAAAGGATGCATATTACAATATCCATTATAGATTGATTTGCAATCTTGCTAATAAATCCTTCCAAGCAGAATATCATAATAATCCATAGAACTCATGTTGCATGTTCTTGTCGTTTTATGCTACATATTTGTATTTACCAATGCAATATCTGTTGAGTGCAGCATTTGGCATAATTTTCATAAATTGCTTACCATGATATTTAATAGTCATTTTCTTGTATAGGGATGCATCTTGTATAGAATGCAACAAGATGCTATAAGGATGCACTGCGGGTACTTTTTCTCACCAATTTTCTCATTTTCCACAAAATTAGATTCTAGTGTGTAGTTTAATATTTACTATTTTGATTTTTTTCATTTTTAGCAAAATTATAATAGTTTGTAGGTTGTGCTTGCTATGCAAATTTGTAAGATGAGTTTTTTGTATTCGGTTGCACGGTACTTTCCTTTTTCACTAAAATTTTATGCAATGGAGTTGAGAAATTCATCATTTAAAGTTAGTGTCTCAAACTGTCATATTTACTATTTTTATTTTTTCTTTTTTAGGAAATTTTGAATCCAGTTCGTAGGTTGTGCTTGTTGTGCAAATTTGTAAGATGGTTTTTTTGTATTCAGTTACACGATACTTTCCTTTTTCAATAAAATTTTATGCAATGGAGTTCATAAATTCATCATTATATTAATACAACTCTCACTATCTTAGTACATTTTAATTATTTTTGTCTTGCTTTGCTTGCATGGGAGGGAAGCAACAACAACATATAGGGAAAAATCTTAAGAATTGCAAAAATGATTAAGGTGTTTGTAGAATTAGTTTGATTTGCTCAGTAAGCAAGCTTTATATTTGATTCCCTCTAGCCTTTCACTATAGCTTTGAATTGTTTTAATAAACAACTCTTGCTAGTAATTTGCATTTTAATAAATAAACTCTAAACCCTTCGTCGAAACCCTATTTTTAGGTTGTAGCTTGCCAAATTGGAGAAGTGAAAGGTCAAAACAAGAAGAGTTTGGAGGATCTAAAACCAATAGCGGTGGGGAAAGTAGCAAAATCGCAAGTAAAGGATTTCATTGACTTAAAATCCACATTAGCAAGAATGAAGAGCCCTAATGTTAAAACCTAAATGTGCTTAGTATTAGGATCTTGGCCATAATTTTTAAGGATGCATGTTAAAACCTAAATGTGCTCAATATTAATATCTTGGCTATAATTTTCATTTTTAAAACATACTCTAAAATCCTCATTGAAACCTTATTTTTAGGTTGCAGGTCGCCAAATTGGAGAAGTGAAAGGTCAATAGTAGGGCAGAGAATAGGAGAGCGAAGACCTTAGAAACTTTCAAGAAAATGTAATTTTGGAAAGTGTAAAGCTAGATCTCACAAAATTTTCCAGCATCCTCCTTGCCTACATTAAAATGAGAGTTTTGGAGCAAGGTATGTACATCCATCATGAATAATAGAAGGTGGATTTCCATCAAATATTATGTTTGGAAATGCTTGGTAGAAATGTATGCAAAATGTGGAAGCACGACATGGTGAGTGAACTATCAGTCTCCCTCTCCCTAAAATTGTTGTTTCAATCTATTTACAATAGATATAAAAATAACAATAGATATAAAAATATCTAGGTTTAGAGCTCCTAAATTCCTTTTAAAGGAAAGTATCGACTGTATAAAAAAGTGTATTATATATATATTAAATATGTTGATATATACTTAACTACATAGGGTAAAGGATGTCGTAATTGTTTAAACCTGAATGTGCACATTATTAGGATTGAAAAAACTTTCATTTTAATGAACATACTCCAAAAACCATCATGGAAACCTTATTTGTAGGCTGCAGCTCACCAAATTGGAGAAGTGAAAGGTCATACCAGGGAGGAGTCTAGAGAAGAAACATCTGAGATTCATTTAATTGTTTTTCATTGATATGGCTACAAGATAGCAGTCAATATTCCTTTACAAGTCATTCCCTCTAGCATAACTAGTATTTCTCTCCATTTTCATGACTGATAATTAAATTTTGGGAGATAAACTAATATTTTTTGATGTATGAATATATTAATTATCTCAAGTTTTTTGTTTTTTAAATTTAGAGCTCTGTTATTTTTTTATAGCTACATGAATGGAGAAGACATGGTCAATGGCATGAAGAGTATGCATCCATACTTGTTTCTATTGAAATAATTAGCATTAAACTTGGAGACATTGTTCTTGCAGATGCTCATCTTTTTTAGGGAAACCCATTAAAAATTGACCAAATTTGTGGAAAATGCCTTTTTTTCTCCTTTCACTGAATGCATTATTCCATAGTTTCTGGGAGTAAACATGAAAGTGTTTAATATTGTTTAGCAAGTCATTTAAAAATATTTTCAAATTGAACAATTTGCAGTCTTCCTTGGTATCTTGTTTTAGAAAGAACAATTATTTAAGGAAGCACTTGATCTTGAGGAAGAGGTAAAATTTAGTTTTTACTTTTTAATTTATATTATTCTTTTGAATTGAAGTTTATTTATTTGTTATTTTATTGTTTATTATTAGTTTTTAAGTTTATGTTATTGTAGGTATTATTAGTTTATAAAGGGAGAATTTTATTTTTAAAAAAAATAAAACATCTTAAACTTTTTGCTAAGTTTGTCCCTTGGAAAGATCATCCTTGTGAAATTCTTCACTTTGAAAGGGATAAGTCATTTTGAACCACATTTGAAATCTCTAACTCAGAATTTCTAGATAAAATCTCTAAGTCATTTTGATTGTGGACAGGTACAGAGCAAGGAGAAAATGCAAAACCAGTGCCTTCTAGATGAATTTACAACCCACCCCATGTGCAACAATGGCATCATTGAAGACATGTATTCACACAATGGATTTTTAGTTTTAGTTCTAGTTTCTTTCAGTTTTAAAAGCATAATAAATCAATAGTTTGCACACTATGAAAGATTTTGTCTTCAAAACTCTATATATAGAGTTTTTTGTAACATATTTTATATACAGTTTGAATATAAAGTGAATTATTTCCAATCCTTTGAGGATTCAAAACTCTATATATAGAGTTCTTTGTAACATATTTTATATACAGTTTGAATATATAGTGAATTATTTTCAATCCTTTGAGCAGATTTGTTGAAGTTTTGTGATTATTTCAATTTATAAATGACTACCCTGACTAAATAAATGACCAAACAATGACTAAATAAATGACTACAATGACTAAAATGGCTACAATGACTAATTAAATGACTAAATAAATGACTACAATGACTAAATAAATGATTACCATGACTAAATAAAATGATTACCATGACTAAATAAATGACTACCATGAATAAATAAACAACTACGATGACTAAATAAATGACTACCATGACTAAATAAATGATCAACTAACAACAATCAATGACTAAATTAACCACTAAATATACTACCAAATTGATCAATGACTAAATATATGACTAAATTAATCACTACCATGACTAAATAAATGACTAGTTAACAACAATCAATGACTAAATTAACGACTAAATCAATGACTAAATCAATGACCAAATCAATGACCAAATCAATGACTAAATTAATGACTAAATAAATGACTAAAATAGTTTAGTTATAAATTTGGTCGCGTTATAAATGATCGGCAATAAACTACTAGTGGTCACATGACCGAAATTAGTCATTTATATGCAATTTTTAGTAGTTTATTTAGTCATATATTGTTGTTTTTGTACTAGTGTGAGTTGTCCCAAAGAAGTGGTTTAATGACAAAGTCATGCTAGTGTTTCTGCTTCCCACCGTATAATGAGAAAGTCATGCCAATGTGTCGGCTTCTCATCATACCAACCATACCAAAGTTATCCTCCTAATAAATTTAATAAGGTGCTAGAATGTAATGATTTTTTAAAATGATTTTGTCAAAAAAATTGTTAAAGAGGAATTTTCTTTGTTCATGTAACGGTCTTCTTCTTAGGGATCATTGTGTCTAATGTCTCCAAGAGAGGACAAGTTAGAAATGTCATATTGTCACCCATGGGATCCATCATTCACATCATGCCATGTCAGTAGATCATACAATTTTGGATGACATCAAACCCAATGACACCACCAAGAAGAGGATAGATCACTAGAAAAAATAAAAATCATGCCATGAAATGTTTTCCAAAAGATGTCATCTATGTATGCCCCCACTTTAAAGAAGTTGCTACACCATCATTATGAGAAATTTTTTTAAAGTAGCCAATGAAAGAAGGCATGAGAGGGAATTTGGAAATCCCTATTCCAAGTCATATGTTTTTGAATTGAACTACATCATGAATAAGTATGTCACATGCGAGTCAACTTAAGGCATGTCTCCACATCCCAAGCTTTCTCTTATATATACATGAAAGGTGGTAAATTAGACAAAAGAGACAAGGATAAGTGACATATGAGGACAAGGCTACCTAACCCCCTTGCCCCCACTTAGTGCAGGACAAGGGTGAGTCTAGAGTGGATGATGATATGTTGCTCCTTGCAAAAAATGGAATGACATACAATAGTGAGTATACTATGATACTACAACTATTGCATGGAAAGGAGTAGCAACTAATGTTATTTATTATGATGAGTAAACAAAGTGTCAACTTGATACATATTTAATGAGATATCTATCAGTTTTGGATGCATAAAAGTTAAAGTTGTCTTGGAAGAATATTTTGTGATAGTGTTGACATTGAATGAAGGTTTTTCTTCTGAGGGACAATAACCAAGATCCTTAGTCATTTCTTGCATTTTAGGCTTTATCGGGACATGGATACCTTGTTCTATAGCATCATGTCCTTTCCCAAGTTGCTTCAAAGTTCAAAACCTCTTCTATAAAGCTTTAATACTTCTTTTAGGTTTGGTGGTTGTTCAACCTCATAAAAGTTTGTTGTGTATGTTGTCATTTCTTCTAAAGTGGTTGAAGTGAATGTTTTTGAATTTTGAATTTTTTTTACTGATTTCTCTTTTTCCTTTTTAGAATCTTTTGTTATGATCTTGTATTCTCCCATGAATATAGGTATGAAATCAAAGGCTTCTGAAGCATCTTCCAA
>VDFB02052050.1:0-87975 GCA_007258455.2 Sequoia sempervirens | reverse complement strand
CACTTGTAAACGAATGCTCTACTTTCACACCAGCTTGTGGTTGGTGGGCATTACCATTTTGCATATGCTGACAATGAGAGGAGTGAATGCGAATGACATGGTAAGCTCTAAATCTGCTCTGTCTGAATTTGGGCATGACAAGATGCAAAATGTGCTTGTCAAAGCTCCCTCTGGTGGCGCCCACGTTCACGTCCTCAGGAAATTTGAAAGGCCTTCTTCTCTTCCGTGTTGGGGTGGCATTAGCCATGAGGCGCCACCTCCACTTAAGCATTCCCATCTCTTTGCAATAACTTTCTCCACGTAATAACACACTCCTCTTCTTATCCATTTCCACATCTATTTCATCTGTTCTCAAACCTGCACAACATAAACAACACGCCTCTGTTTAATATTATGCTTCTTAAAAGAAACAAAGAAAGATTGAAGTAGCAATATATAGTTGAAGTACCTTGAAGGATGAGATTGAGAAAGTAGGAGTAGCGAGTCTCTCTCAATCTAACGTCGCCACAAAATACTTCAAGTCGAGGCCGACCATGAGTAGAATTTCTTTTGCGTGCAGTACTCAATGCCAAATTCAGCTCCATTGCAGTTTCAGTCCCAAATAAATACAATAAGAACGAGCTAAGAAATACTTCTTGAAATGATAATGGCTGTTAAATTAGTGAAAGAGCTTTGTTAGAGAGAGAAGTGGAGGGAGCGCATAAATATAGTGTTCGGTTGTGAGGAGAATGATTCTGAACTTGAGTTGATGTTTTCACTTTCCGTCAGACGCACTTTCTTGTTAGCCAAGTAAAAGAGAAGCGCCCAAGAATGGAATATCGAAATACAGTGCTGAGAGGGAGTAGTAGGATGAAGTCAAGGAAAAGCTACGTAAAGCATAACCTGAGTTAAGGTTTAACGATATGTTCCATCCAAACTATTTTGAGCAAGCTTTTGCCTTTCTTCAGTGGACTTTTTTAAGTCGTTTACTAGATTTTAATTTTTTTTTTTGTCTATGTAAAATGACCTTTCTTCTATACAAACGCAAAATCTATATGAAGTGATATAATTCCTCTTTTTTAAGGTAAAAGAAAATTCATTGGTATATTCAAACGGAAAATAAGTTTTCGGCTCTTTTTATATGAATGTATGTTAACTAAATATTAATTTATTAATTAATTATTGGGAGTTGGAGTTGATTATTGCGAATAAATGTAGAATTAAATTAAAAATAATATTTAGTTAGATTTTGATAAAGAAGAAATGTTGTGATAGATGTAAAAAAAATGATTTATTGTTATTTTTATTTTTTTTAATATGATTAAAATATATTTGATTTAAAAAATAAAAATAAAAATACTATGTGTCAATTTAGTTCAAATTCACATATATTGAATTAATCTTCATGTGTTTAAAAGTGATCTTTTATGTGAAAGTGATTATGTAACTTATGAGATCAATCTAGCACTTGACATACTACAACATCTCACTTAACTTAATCTTTGATATTTAAAGGCTTGTGAGGATATATAGTGTTTACAAACACCTTTAGGACTTTGTCAAATTGCAAGGTTCAAGTTCTCCTTAGTCAAACCCCTAGATGGGTCAACTTTACAACTCAAAAAGAGAACTTGAAGATAGAAAGAAAGTGTCTTGTGGTCCTAGAATAATGTCACAAGCAAACAATGTAGAGTAGATTCTCTTTTTAACTCTTAGATCTAGATGTTGTTTTCACATTCTAGCATTATTTCAAAATGAGTGAGTGAGTATCCTTAAATACAACAACTAAGCCCACAAATCAATATAATGTGCTAGGTCATTTGACAATAACTTGTAAGCAAGGGAAACACCATCTTATTTAAGTTTAAAATTAAAAGTAATTGATCATTGAGAAAATGGTTTGGGTTTGGTTTTCACTTTCAAATTTAATATAGTGGGAGAAGAGTAAATTAGGGGATTAGGGTTGAAAAAATATGGATAAAGACTATTATGTGAGTCAAATGTATACCCAAATAATTATCTATAATATAATTATTATGCTTAGGACACCCTAATTAAAGAAGACCCAAAACAAAAAGGAAAAGGGGATGGATATATAATTTTTAACATTATATTTTTCTTCCTCTTTGTTATGCATGTGAACTACTAGGTGAATGTGTATCAAAGTAAAAAAATCAATCAATACATGTAAAATTATATATTTCAAATAGTAAAAGGATGTGTAGTCCATGCAAATTAATGAATCATTCTTTAATATTCTTTTCATGAGCCCTTCCTTAGAACCTATAAAATAGAGAAAAATCATGTTCAATGAGTAGCATCTTTATATCATAGAAAATATTAATTTCAACTTGCCTAAGAAGGAGCTATCTTCAAGAAAATAGAATAGAGAGTGATGATAATAGATTATACATATTACATAAAGTGATACAAATCTCTAACTATATGTAGAAATGTAGGACTTTGACCAAGATGATAGGTTTGCAAAGCTTCATTGTAACATGTGAGAATGAAAAGAAACTTGTTTAAGAATAAAAAGAGCCTAGACTATAAAAAGTAAATTTATTTGAAGAAAGATAATGCAAGAGAGTGCATTCTTGATTCATATGATTCTATTATTCATCAACAATGGAGTTCAAAATCCCTAAAATTTGGTATCAGAGCACATGTTGTTACTTGGGTGGTTACTGCTTAATTGATAATCAAAACCATAGTGAGTGCAATGGTATACCCTACAACAGTTGGTTTATGGTTCATGTATAATTGAACACAAAAGAAAAATTTAATGGACTTTGTAAGAAAATACAATATTAAATCTATAGCTAGCATATATAGTTTTAAATTGAGGGAAATCTCAGTAAGAATAAATTTAAATTATTGAAAATAAATATGGAAGATCTTCTAGTGGTAATATATCAATGGGCTACAATATCATCTTCATCTAAATCCTCAAGTATGTCTAATGAAGACTTTATAAAATTAAATAACAAAGTAAAAAGTGTAATCTAGTTATGTTAATTAGATTTTATGTTGATGAATGTGTCTAAGAAGACAATAAAAATATTATGGAAGATGTTAGGTACATTATATTAGTCTTTAAAGAGTCTTGTTAATAATTTTTTTTTGAAAAATAAGTTATATCATTTAAAAATGAAGTAGGGAGACTTAGTAGCTATATATTTAAATAAATTTTGTGTGATTTTTATTTAACTCGTGTTAATAGGAGTCACGATGGATGAAGAGGAAAATATCATTATATTATTTTATTCTTTATAAAATTCACGAGAAAGCCTAATTATGTCTATTGGTAGTGATGTGTAATTGAACTTGCAAAATATCATTAAGATTTTATTAAGTGAGGAAATTGGGAAAAGGTCCATGGATAGTAATTCTTATGATGCCCTATTTATTAGAGGTAGGTCTAAGGAGAAGAAATGTAAGAAGAATATTACATGAATTCTCAAGGTAGAACAAGTCTAAATCTATTGGTAAGTCTAAAGTAAAATGTTTAAATTATAGAAAGAAGGGTCACACAAATGAGTATAAGCCCAAGAATAATTCCTATAATGAAGAGCATATTATTGATATATTTATTTTTCTAATGTTATTGATGATTATTCATAGTTTATTGACTTAGGTGCTTCTTTTCATATGAAACCACATAAGAAGTGGTACTCAAAGTATACAAAGTATGATGAAGGGTAGGTGTTATTCATATATAATATTTCCTTGAAGATAGTTAGTCAAGTAAAGATGAAAGCCTCCTTCATGGATGGTAGAGTAAGGAGTGCTCTAAATTTTCTACACATTCTAGGTTCATCTAGAAGAATTATGTCCATGTTTAAAATAGATAACTTAGGAATTCACATCTCATTTGATCAAAAAGGCAATAGATAACAAGAATCAATTTGGTTATTACAAACAAGGTACTGGATAATAAAATGAATATGACATGTACCTCCTTTATTATGTAGAATATAAGATAATACCTTAGCCACATGATATATTTTTCACACTATGATAGTATAGAATATCTTGTTGCATCAACTCTATTATATTATCAAGCAAAATAATACAAGATTTGGATGCCTCTAATAGTACCCTCTACCTAAACCAACTAGCTTATCTCTTTAAACAATTAGGTCTCCAATACATCCACTAGTTTTGGCACTATACCAACAAACATGAATGATAATTCAACTCGATCAATTTGCATGCAATTGATGCTCACACTATAAATATGCACTAATCCACCAAGTTATATGGCTATTGTATGAACCCACCATAAATTGTGGTCTCAAATTTCATCTCTACACTTAATGGCTAAATATGAAACATCAAGTGACTCTTAAATCCAAGTAACTATTGATTACCTTTGATATTACTATCTCCTTATGCCACTAATTTATATGTCATTGGTCCTATTTTATTAATAATATAATACTTTCTATTTCTTTCCACTTGTAATAAGAGACTTGATAGTTTAGAGAGAGGATGGATGGTTTCCTTCAAATAATGAGTCATGCATCTAACCACTAGTCACTACCTTAATCTACCACTATTATGGAAGACACATGGGCCTAGAATATATATCTAAGTTTTTGACTATTATACCTTCTAACCAAAATAAATTTTATAAAGGAAATACCACCTCAAGTAACTACTCACCATGTATGATTTTTTCCATGACCCATTTAGATTCCAAAAGACATAGTTATAACTATCTAGGTACCCATGCATAATGTCTCTACCACTTATCACTACCACATAAATAATAAAAATAATTGTCTTAGTATCAATAACTAATTTCTAAAAGACCAAATCAAATGATCTACCATTTATAACACTAAATAAGATTATACTAGTTTAATACCATGACTTTAGTAGCAAAGTATTGTCTTTGGTAGTTTCTATCAACTTTCATAGAAAATCCATGTATTTTTCAAGAAGAGAAAGTTCTTTGATGAAAAAGGGTCACTTTCTAAAAAACTATTGACTTCTACAATAACTATTGCATCATAGAAAAATGGCCCCTTGTCATTTTATTGGTCTTTTAGGCCCTTTTTCACAACGTTTGGTCTATTTTTCTTTGATTTATTGGTGTGATATGGCTTGAATATGCACATTTAAGTCCTTAAAATTTAAATTATGACGTCTTGTGAAGGTGTTGTAAAGTGTTGTAACACATTTCTAGGCTTTTCTAGACTCTATTCATTACAATTAACCTAAATATCACCTTTTCATCACTTATCAAGTCCTATTTTGAAGTGTTGTAAAGTCTTGTAACATGATTTCATGATTTTCTATGTATAATTTCACTATTTACACCTTTCTTATGCTTTATTTGACCCCTTTATGCCCTTATAAGGCTTAATTAAGTGCATTTTTGAATGTAAACCTGATAAACAATATTAAATATGACTTAATTCCTGACACCCACTTTCAAGTCCAAGGTGGGACCCATTCGCCATGGGTGGCGAATGAGTCCCTCTTGGCTCAAAATTCAAAATATTTCAAAATTTTTGTTGGGTTTTTATTCAAAATTACTTGATGTCGGCCTGTGATGAGGTATCAATGGGTTAGTAAGGCACAATAATGTATAAATACGTGTTTTTATCCTTATTTTACATCTCCTACAATCTTCTAACTCATTCAAGCATTCAACTAGCATTTGAGCACTTTGCATGGACTATAATCAAGCATCTGTCAAGCATTCAAGAGCATCCATTGACACATCTTCAGATTTTCTTCAACAAGGGTTTGGTAAGTTGATAGCATTTGCATGTTATTTGTTTATCATTCTCCTTCATTTCATTATTTCATTAAGGGTTTGATTACCAAAGTGGGATTTGACCAAGGCAAATCCCTATAACCTAACCATTAACCATTTTTTCCCCTTTTGCATGTGTGTTTGTAGACTTGTGTATGCAAATTTGACAAGCACTTAGGTGTTAAAAAGTGGAAAACAAGTAAAAAAAGTGTTTCAAGTCAAATACATCTTATTTCAAGCTTGGAGAAGATATTCTGTCCATTTTCTACATATTTGACTTCGACAACCCGAGAAGCAAACAACCTCAGATCTGGTGCTACAAAACTGTCCCCTGATTTTTCAAAATTTTGGGAGAGGATTGATTCACCATCAGTGGTGAATGAGTCCCACCTTAAGGCTAGAAATCTAGATTTTGTTAGATTTTGGATCCTGACACTCAGAAACTAGTTTTCGACAGTTTTCATCAGAAGTAGGATTGATCATCAATGGCAAATGATTCCCACTGGTGATTTTCTATGATTTTAAACAACAATAAGAAGATTCTAGATTCTCCAATCTCTACCCAGGTGCACTCTAAATCAACCCTTTTCTATTATGTTTTGCATTTGTTCATTCATAGTTCATTGTTTGCAAACATCATTGTGTTTTCCAACATTGCATAAATCATAGGTTTTGCATACATAATCAGTCATTTAGTTCATATAATTGCATGTAGATCATTCCATTTTATTTAAATAACATCATACATTGCATAATTTGAGTGAACCTTGCTAGACTTTTGGCACTACTTTCTCATTTTAGGTGAAAAACCCTAGAAGTGCTAGAAAGGACTAGGGTGCCAAAAATCTACAGTTCATTTTGGTGAACCTGCATATTGAACACTTTACATTTCTGATTTCAATTGCATCTTGCATCCTATACTTCATTTTCATTAACATTCAATTAGGGTATTATTTTGTTTTTGCATCCTAGGGTTTCTTAACTTGCATTAGTGAAAGACTCATTTAGATTTCATTTTTACATTACATATCATTGAAAAAACTAAAAAATTGCATTTTCATTATTAATTGGCATCTGAAAATAATTAGAATCACATTAAATTTTCTTAATAGCACAAAAAATCTCATATTGGGACTCATTCGCCACCCTAGGCGAATCAGTCCACCTACACATTTTAGATTGCATTTTCAGGCATTTTTCAGGGTATTTCCTGCATTTCTATTTTCTATAATTACTTTCTATTTTACTTTCCAGATTCTCTCTCTACTTCTATTTCTTGCATTTTAGTTTACTTGCATTCATTATCATCATGGCATTTTCTTTTAATAAGTTTTGGAATTCATTAAAATCCTTGGTAGACATGTTCAATTGTGTCTTTGGTTGTGACCCTAATGACCTTGAGCTTCCTCATGCTCCTTCAACTCCTCATGATTGTCCTCCTCATCATGTAGACATCATTGGAGAAGATGATGATAGCATGAACAAGTTCTACAATGAATGCCTTGATAACCTAGAAGCCAATGCAACCTTTTACCCATCCATGAAGCCACAAGATCTTCCTACTGTTGCAGGGTAAAAGCAAGAAGTTGGGTACACGAAGAGGGGAAGTTTCGACCAAAAAAAAAAATCTTGTAGAAAACGCGTACGCATTATTTAAAAAATGTGTATGTGTTATGCTACGAGTACCCGAGCCTAAAAAATGCATATGCACTAAAAAACGTGTATGCGTTATAACGCGTACACGTTATATAACACATACACATTTTATAACATGTAAAAATTGATTATTTAAAAAAATTAATATTTTTTAGAAACGTGTACGCGATTCTAAAAAATATATATTTTTTTAAATAATCAAGAAAATAAAGAACGCATAGGCATTTTGTAACGCGTACACATTTTTTAAAAACACGTATGCATTTTTAAAATTCAAAATTCCCAACCCACATGCTACCTCGGTTTTAGGATGGAAAGGCTTGGCAATCCGAGTCTTAGCCTTTGACCTGCAACTAAAAAACTAAGGCAGATTGAAGAAGAATGTCCAACTTTGACAACATGGCTGATGGACTTCTTTTCTGAATCAATCTATAAAATTAAAACCCATTAGAGAACATGATGTCTACTTTCCAAATATATATTTTTATTAATATTGGATTATGTTTGCTATTTTTTAATTAATTTCTAAAAACTAGTCCTTAAACTTGAAATATCGGGCTTTCTTTATTTTTTAATAACTTTTTTTGGTTAAGTTTTGTAAAATTTTTATATGGCATCAAACTTCAGACAATTCTCTACACAATGAAAAAAAAAAAGAGTCAAAAAATGTTTGGTTTAGGTCCAATTATGCTGTCCATACACGTTGATTTAAAAAAAAATTAAGGCCAATAAAAATTTATTTAAAAAAAATATATTCAACCAAAAATTACAAAAAAAATTATAGATAAAACTTTATGTTGTTAGCTCTCTTTTCCCAAAAGTAATTAGCAAAATACTTTTATTTGGGTCAAAAAGTGTTGTCCGTACACGTGCTTGGTATTGTAAAAAAAAGTGACTTTTAAAAAGTGGTTTTTATAGATCCCTATCCAAATTTAATTTCTATAATCTGGGTATTTGAATAATTTACATATTTGGAAACCAGATTCAAAATTCAAAATTTCATATTACTGAATTTTTTTAAGATTCATTGTGTAAGTGCCTCAAATTTTCAATCCAAATGTGACAAATTCTGAAAAACAGCAAAAACACTTCCACTTTTTGAGCTTTTTGTGTACCCAACTTCTTGCATCAGCCCTGCACCTCCTGATCATTTTGCCTACTTACATCTCGAAATCAATGGACCTAAAGTTTCTCCATCAAGTGGACCTAGTTTCTCTCAACCAACACATCCTCACCCATTTTATGATCACAAATCCATAAACACCCATAAACCTTGAAGAAACATATGGTAAAGGCTTTACTATCCTAGGTAAACAAGGTTGTGACACAACACATGAACATGACATTCATCAACTTCTTGAACAAAAACGAGCAGAAAAAAACACCATAGGCTTAGGATATCAAGATCCTTCTCATCCTGATAGACCTCCTTTTGAATATTGGAGACTTCGAGATGATGGTATAGTGATCTTTGATTCTCCTCCTGACTTGAACATTCTCCTTCCATGTGAACAACCATTACCTGATTCTAATGAAAACAATGCTAGAATCCGCATAGGTCCTCTTCCTCCTTCCATTCATGAAAAAGGAGAGTCTAGCAAACAAAAATGACCATACAAATTGAAGAAACTCAAGTTTCCTACACATCCTCCACCTGAATGTGAAAGGAGACTCCAACTGATTTTAAACAAAGGTCTTATACTTTTACCACCTATGAATAGGTTGGTCATTCGTCCTAAAGATTCTAACATGTACCATTTTGAAAATATCATGTTCTTGGGCATCAAACTGAAGAATATCGAACATTGAATGACATATTAAACAAGTATCACTTCATTGACACTGAGTGCTTTCCCATTATTCCTTAAAACAAAGCTTTTTTTATCATGCCATAGTTGTCGAATTTTCTATTCTCACTATTGCATGATCTTTTCACATCACCCACCTCGGCTCATTCTTTCCTTACACTTTATGGGGGGCAAGAAGTTGCGAGCCTTTTCCTCGTAATGCACTTGTCTTTGTCTCTTAACTATGTTTTCCTTTTTCGCTTAACTCCTTAAGATTGAGAAACCAATAACTTAGTTAATGGTTTAATTACACTTGCATTACTAGCCCCTTTCCATTTTTCTTGTATGTGTGTATCGTGTTCCCCCGTATCATGTGTTTGATTTTTTCCCTCTCATTGTACACTTCGTCTATTTGTACCTCTATTCTTCTATATGTCGTGCATTGCATTTTTCACTTTGGTTTTGTGTTCTCCTTTTGGGGATGACACAAAGTGTTGAGATGCCCTATGTCATTTTCGTGGCCTTTTAGGCCTTTCTTCACAATGTTTGGTCTATTTTGCTTTGATTTATTGATGTGATATGGCTTGAATATGCACATTTAAGTCCTTAAAATTTAAATTATGACGTCTTGTGAAGGTGTTGTGAAGTGTTGTAACACATTTCTACACTTTTCTAGACTCTATTCATTACAATTCACCTAAAAATAACCTTTTCATCACTTATCAATTCCTATTTTGAAGTGTTGTAAAGTCTTGTAACAAGATTTCACACTTTTCTAGGCATAATTTCACTATTTACACCTTTCTTATGCTTTATTTGACCCCTTTAGCCCTTATAAGGCTTAATTAAGTGTATTTTTTAATGTAAACCCAACAAAAAATATTAAATATGACTTAATTCCTGACACCCACTTTCAAGTCCAAGGTGGGACCCATTCACCATGGGTGGGCGAATGAGTCCCTCTTGACTCAAAAGTCAAAATATTTCAAAATTTCTTTCAGATTTTTATTCAAAATTACTTGATGTCGGCTTGTGATGAGGTATCAATGGGTTACTAAGGCACAAGAATGTATAAGTAAGTTTTTTCTCCTCATTTTACATCTCCTACAATCTTCTAACTCATTCAAGCATTCAATTAGCATTTGAGCACTTTGCATCCTATAATCAAGCATCTAAGCATTGAAGAGTAGCCATTGACATATCTTCAGATTTTCTTCAACAAGGGTTTGGTAAGTTGATAGCATTTGCATGTTATTTGTTTATCATTTTCCTTCATTTCATTATTTCATTAAGGGTTTGATTACCAAAGTGGGATTTGACCAAGGCAAATCCCTATAACCTAACCCTTAACCATTTTTCCCCTTTTGCATGTGTGTTTGCAGACTCAAGTGTATGCAAATTTGACAAGCACTTAGGTGTTGAAAAGTGGAAAACAAGTCAACAAAGTGTTTCAAGTCAACTATATATTATTTCAAGCTTGGAGAAGACATTCTGTCTGTTTTCTACAGATTTGACTTCGACAACCTGACAAGAAGACAACCTCATATTTGGTGCTACAAAATTACAGTCCCTTGATTTCTTAGAATTTTGGGAGAGGAATGATTCACCATCAGTGGCGAATGAGTCCCACCTTAAGGCTAGAAATCTAGATTTTTTTAGATTGCAGATCCCGACACTCAAAAACTAGTTTTTGACAGTTTTCATTAGAAGTAGGATTGATTCACCATGAGTGAGGAATGAGTTCCAGAGGTGATTTTTTGTGATTTTAGACAACATTCAAAAGAGTCCAAATTCTCCAATCTCTACCCAAGTGCACTCTGAATCAGCCCTTTGCTATTCTGTTTTGCATTTGTTCATTCATAGTTCATTATTTGCAAACGTCACTATGTTTTCCAACATTGCATAAATCATAGGTTTTGCATACATAATCAATTAATTAGTTTATATAACTACACTTAGATCATTCCATTTAGCTCAAATAACATCATACATTGCATAAATTGAGTGAACCTAGCTAGACTTTTGGCCCTACTTTCTCCTTTTAGGTGAAAAACCCTAGAAGTGCTAGAAAGGATTAGGGTGCAAAAAAATCTATAGTTCAACTATAAAATTTATGATAAGGTAAAACTTAAAACATGACCCGAATGGTCCAACAAACGAAACAAATCCAAATAAGCTATTTAATTTTAGATCATACCTCCCTGACTAGGGATAGTTTGGTCCCCAAATGCTTTAAGAACCAATGAAATTTAATATTATCTCTGATAATAAGAATCATGAAGCGAATATCTAATTTTAGGAAATGCTAACAATCTCTAGGAATTTCTGCTTCCTTAGGTTACCAACACAAGTACTTTACCAACTCTCTTTGCTCAATATTTTCATTCATTATACGTATCTATACCTATAATAAGAGACTTGAAGATCTTAAGAGAAGATGGATGATTACATTTAGACAATTTATTATCCAACTGACCATTATTTCTTTCCTTATCTTCTAGTATGTTGGAATATACACAACCACAATATAGATATAGCTAGCTCTCTAACTATTTATTCATCGAACCATTATCTAATACTTCACCTTTCAACAAAAATGGTTCTACCAAAAGAAAAACCCACCTCAAGTAATTACCTACCATACACACCATCTTCTACAACCTAATTAAATCACAAAATATATGGCTACAACTATCCAATTACTTAGGCATCTAAGGTCTCCACCAATTTTATCTATAATATGGATAAACCAACCAACCATCCCCCATAAAAGTCAACAATAGAGATAGATCAAATTTTATATGCTCTACCAATTATTACACATTAGTATTTTCATACTAATTCAACAACCAAATACTATGAATTTGATCCATTTAGCAAGAAAGATCCATTTTTGGAGCAAGGGAAAATCTAGAAAACGACCCCTATGGTGCAATTATCCTAAATAGATCCAAATAGGCCACTCAATTTAAATTCAATATGTCTAATCAAACAAGGAATAGATAAGAGGGGAAGAGGTAGGAAGGATATATAAATATAAGAAAGGGAAACTCTTATTATGTAGTAGAAAATGAATGATGCATATATTAGGAATATGTAAATAAATTTGGGCTTGGGAAGGAGGGGGAGATGGTTGAGTGATATTATAAAAAGAAAAGGTAGTAAGGATATAAAAATAATAGGAAAATAGTGATATCTTAGGATAATTGACATGCTCAATGTAGTTAATTTTTTTTAAGACATCTAACCCCTTGGGGTGAGTGATAAGGTCTTGGAAGACATAAAAAATAGAATGAATTTGAGCATTATTCATCATGAATTTAATCCTCTCATGATAAACTATTTACTCCTTAACTTTAGAATCATCAATGCATATCATTGTTTAATCAATGAGTGGCACCATGAAGCTTTATATCTTTCTATAAACTATTTACTATTTTCTACACCTCCTATCTCAATAAACCTATCTTCATGAAGAGGTGTTGCATCATCCTATTTCACACTTATTTCCTTCATTATCTAATATTTGAATATTATATCTTGTTCCAAAGGAATTAAATCTAATTTTTAGTACCATATGGATATGTCAACCAATCAACCTCATACAAGTAAAAAATAAAACTAAAATCAAATTGTATGCTCTACCAATTATTATAAATTAATATCTTCATACTAACTAAGTACTATGAATTTGATAGAAAAAGGATATTATTCAATAGAAATCATCTAACTTATACAAAAAAAATAAATACATGACTTTATTAATAACTACTCTATTTCATCATGAATGACAAATTTAGCAAGAAAGATCTATTTTTGGAGAAAGGGAAAAATTAGGACATAATCCCAATGGTGCAATTGTCCTAAATAGATCCAAATAGGATACTCAATTTAAAATTAATAGTTCTAATAAAAAATGGAATACATAAGAGGGAAAGAGGTAGGAAGGATGGATAAATGGAAGAGACTAAGAGAGTGGGATATGCAGATAGAAAAATGGGTTACAACAATAAAATATTGGAATGATTTGAAGCAATAAACACTAGTATAAAGATTAACGAAGGGAAGGTCTTATTATCTAGTAGAAAATAAATGATGCATGTGGGTAGTTATATTAGGAACATGCAAAGAAATTTGGGCTTGATAAGGAGTGGGAGATGGTGGAGTGAGATTAAAAAAAAATTTAATAAATATATAACAATAATAGGAAAATAATGACATCTTAGGATCAAATGACATACTCAATGTAGTTGGTTCCTTGTAAGACATCTAACCCCTTGGGGTGAGTGATAAGGAGGTTTTCCAAGACATCAAAAATAAAATAAAGTTAAGCATTATTCATCATGAATTTAATCCTCTCATGATAAATTAGTTACTCCTTAAATTTAGAATCCTCAATGTATATCATTATTTTAACAATGAGTAGCACCATGAAGCTTTCTATCTTTCTATAAACTAATTACTATTTTCTACAACTTATCCCATCTTGAAAAATCTCTCTTCATGAAATAGTGTTTCATCATCTTGTTTCATACTTCTTGCCTTCATTATCTAATATTTAATTATTAAATCTTATTCCAATGGAATTAAATCTACGTTCCTATTTGAACTAGTTTTATTAATAATAGACATACACTATAAAATATATCATAAAAAAATCATTCAAAAATCTTGAAAAATTGTTTTGAATACCAATTTATGATTTATAATTATAATGGGCATTCCACTATGTAATTCATCAAAATATGGCTTACTTCACCCTTATTATAAATTAATTTAGCAAATATAGTATTTGCATATAAACTAAAGATAATAGAATGGTAATAAAAATGAAAAGTAATAACAATGTGATTTGGAGAAACTGAATATTAAGACAAATATAGAAGTCCATCGAAACTGTCTTAGAATAAGCCTCATGAAATTTTTGTTGTAAAAAGTAAAATGAAAACAACATAAATGTTCTCACAAATATGTAGATCTTGTTATAACCTCTATAAGACACATAAAATGAAGTAACATAAACCTTTACAAGCAACTTACCAAAAAAACACTAAAAATGAGCAATTACAATAATCTCTTTTTAATATTTTAGCAATAAACAATGACAAGAGGAGTTACAAAGGAAGCCTAAGAATCTTTGTAATTCAAAATGAACCTTTTAATATTCCCTAGATCCTCAAAAACAAATTCCCATTTATTAAGTTATCACAATCAAACTAGCGAAACATGTTTAGTCAAACTTGGACACATATCTTTCAATCTCCACAATATATATAAGTATTGTCAAAATAGTACTTATGGGTGACACACATACATGTTCATATATAATGATTGTTTAATTTTTCTTCCTCATATTTAGATAAGTGTTTTAAGTGAATCCTATTGTTATATATCAATAAGTGAATTCCAATGTTCATTTTTGTCTCTCGAATATTTTCATAGTCTATTGATTTAAAATAGATCATAATCACATTATAATTGATTGCACATAAATAAAATTAGCTGTTAACTCTCTTTACAGAATAGGACTAAAAGTATTGAATGAGTGTTGAACATGTCATTTTAATTAAACTTCAATAACAATGGAATAATTCTCAGGTACACTTTTTATAAGAGAATAAGTCTCGTTGATTATGAAATAACCTTTTTGTGGTCATTTAAAATGCAAAAGAAAAAAATAATCACGGTAGTATCTTTACCAAGTCAAAAAAGTGAAAGATAGCATTTCATATTTACAAAAGAAAAAAACAAATGAGTGAGTTCGAAGATATTTTATGTAACTTTATACTACAACGGGAGGGCTCATAAGACATTCTTCTCTGCTCTTTTTATGCGTTGAATCTCATACAAGAATGATGATTTAGCAGTGGGCTTTAAGCCACAAGAGAATAAATATAATATCTCTAGTTGAATTATACAAAAGATCCTCTCTGAAAAAACCTAAACACAGATAACCACATGATTCTTATCAGCACCGCTGCTTACGACGAGCTATTACAGCAATAAGAGAGAATATATGTGATAAGCCTTCACATAAGAATGGCTTGGAATGCTCAGACATTTCACTTTCCATGTACCCATTGCCAATAAATCTTTCTTCCTTTGCCTCTGCTGTCTCCTGGGCTTCAATGCTTTTAACAATTGTCTCTTCTACATCTCCACGTTTTTCCTGCATAACATCTTCCTGCTTCTCGTCATTCTCAGATTGAGAAACGTACACTTCCTTCTCCTCTGCCTTCTTCATTGAGTCGTCTACTGATTGCACAGAATTTGATACACGCTCTCTTGGTGGAACCTCCCTACATTGCTCCTCCGCGGACATTTTACCATCATCTTCATATCAACATCCTCAGAAATGGTTGCCAATTTATCACCCATCTTATTTGCTTCTTGGTTTTGATGAGGTTGATGTGGGCGATGGGGAAGAGGAGGATGATGGGAGGAGTGAATGTGGAAAACGTGGTAGGGAGTAAATCTGTTGTGGGTGAGTTTGGGCATGGCAAGATGCAGCACGCCCTGCTCAAAGCTCGCTCTTATGCCACCCACATTCACGTCCTCGGGAACTTTGAAAGCCTTGCTTGGGCTGCCACTCTCCACCACCCGCCATTTCCACCTTAGGATTCCCATGTCTTCCGAATACCTCTCTCCACGTATCACCAGACATCGCTCCTTGTCCATTTCCAGCTGTATATCTTCTTTCCTCAAACCTGCACAACAGAAAAAAAAAACACACATATTCAGGTGAGATGAGATAAGGAGGACCTATTTTGTATCTTTGTAAATGGGAGAATAGAGATTGAGAAAGTACCTTGAAGCTTAATATTGAGGAAGTAAGAGGAGCGAGTCTCTCTCAAATGAACTCCCTCCACTGAAGGTGGTTGCTCTCTACAAGTTGTGATTCGTACACTACTCACTGCCAAATTTAACTCCATTGAATTTGGCTTGATAAAACGACGACGTAGCTTATAACACTCGCAACGAAACTCAGAAAGAGATATCTTAATGTCGCTTGAATAGAGCTAGTAAAACTGAAAGCTATAAACTTCAAATCAGTTGAATTGCGTATGTGGTTGGGGAGAGGCCTGCATGTATATGCATACATAGTTACTCTTAGGGAGGGTAATTGATTCTGTACGTGCATTTAAGTTTTCAGTTTCGGTCAAATTTGTTTTGGGCTTTCGGGAGGGCACGAAGATAATAAAAATCAACGAATCATTCATTAGTCATGTGGTGTTTTTGCTTTCCCTAGTGTGGATAGCTGAAACGAAAGAATACCTTGCTTACCGTTATTTTTGTTTTCTTTCTAAAGAAATAGAATATATTTTCTACTTAAGAGCCTAGTGTAAATAAAGGTAATTAAGTAATAATATATTAAGAATTGGGATGGTAATTGAAATATAAGTTTATTTGTCGTACAATGATTCAAATAATGTTTTATAATCAGATTAAATATCAATTGACATGTTTTGATTAATGTTTGCTTGTATTATTCTTTGTTAAGTTTGGGTTTAGACATATGAAATTGATCTTTGCATTTTTGGAAATGAACTTTAAGCATACATTCAATTTATATTTGATAGTGATGTTTTAGTGACAAATAGTTTGTATAGCCCAATTTAATTATGGAGAATATAATGAAATAGACGAGGGCCCAAATTACTAGGAATTTACACTTTATTGGTCTAATGGGTGTTAAATTACCACCAAATTATTTATGAAATATTTATATCATAATTTTTTCTTCAATTATAGAGAACACAATTGTAATGGGAGATTTCTTAGAATTTTGGAGGCATGTTTCAATTAGCTAACATATTTTCTAGGCCATCAAATTTCCACCTTATATGAGCACTAATACCATTATAACTTCATGATATGATTGTGACCATAATTTCCTTGAAATAACCATATATATTTTGGATAATGGTCCTAATCATCCGACACTTATATCAATTATTTTACAGTCATATGAGATTCACCACATTTTTACTCCATCATTTTATAATTTAGATGGTTTAATCAAATTTGAATCTATATAAAATACAATTAAAAAAATGAATTATTCTTTTACACATTTTGTTCTACTCAAGTGATTAAAATTCTTGGAGGCTTCATTTTCTGATCAATCTTTTTTGCCTCAACTAGCAACTCAGATAGCGAAACAAGTATCAACTTGACTGCTTCCCTTAGCTAACCAAACTATTTCTTTATTTTTTTCTCTTTGATCCTAGAGCAATGACAATTGCAAATGGAGATTTTCTATTTGAGCTCTGGTTGATCCATCCTTATCCTTTAATTGATCATATATCTTGACCATTTGTATGATTTGTGACTCAATGGAGTCAATTTGATCTCTACTAATCTTGGTAGAATTTGGCCATTTCAAAAGAAACTGCTATAAAGTAGTGACTTCATCTACACATTCCTTAAACATATTCAAATTCTCTTGCAATTTGTTGTGTGTATTAGCACATCGATCAGATGCATCAACCATTATTTTTCCATTTATCTTCCTTGATACCTCTTGTTCTACCTTTTGCTCCATGTAAGAGGAATTATATTTGAAAGAATCCATTATAAGTTTCAACTTTAGTTTTGGAGGAAAAGAAGAATCAATTTTTCCCTAGGTAAACCTTCTTAAATAATCTTCACTGCATCATCAATTAATCCATTCTTCTTCAAATGTTCCTATAGAATCTCCTTCCTTGCAAAAGCGTGCAAAATATCACCAAGATGTAACTTATGAAGGGGAGAAATATTTGACACATCAACTTGTCCTTCATGAGTAAGAATTTGCAAAAGATGGGGTGTCACCATAGGTTGAAACTACATCTGCAAAGTCAATAGGTCCTTAAAAGAATTTGATGATGAAGAACCCTGGTCCCTATATCTATAGAAGAATGTTTCTTCTCAATTGTCTTCTCTATTGCATCCTGAACTTTCTCAGGATTATCTCTTCTTCTGCTCATTATTCTCCTTCTTCTCTTCTTTTTTCTCTTTTTCCATTTCTATAGATCCATACCAGAGGCTTCATGTTTATCATGCATACCAGAGACATCTTATCCTTCTTGCTATCTAGAGTGTCCTTGTATTTCTTGCTGACCGAATATATCTTGCACATTTGTATTATCTGGAGTCCAGGCATATTTTAGTTTTTTGTTAATTTGAAGGAACTTGTTCATTTACTTCAACATTAGTTTCATTCTTTTTCGAAGGATCCTGTGAACCAATATCAACTTCACTTTTTAATTCATCAATGATTTTCTTTGTAGCATCTTCAGTTTCACTCTGAATCTTCCTTTTGATGTCTTCTTCCATGCACATCAGAATATCTATTGTTCTCTTTGTGTGGACCTCCTTAGCTTGTCTTTGAACTATCTTCTCCTTTTCTTCCTAGGAAACAAAGATCCCAACATCATCAATTGCTTGTAGTTTTAGCTCTTCATCAACCTTAATGACATCTTCTCTTATTTGTCGTAAAGCCTCAGCTAGGCTATCAATAGCTTTATCTACATTGTCAATGAAGGGAATATTCTGTATCAACTATATTCAATGACTGCTTTTTCAATTGTCTTATTGTCCTTCGAAGGAACATCTAGATGCAACTCCATTGTATAATTCCATAAACCATATTTAACAATTCTATTAAATATTGCACCAAAATCCAGAGGGTCATGTTTGATAGGAGTCTTCTCAGTCTTTTCCTCAACAATCTCCTTTCCTTTCTTTTTGTACAAGGAGATTTCTTCTTCTTCTCCTTGTCTTGTTCTTTTCTCTCTTCTCCTCAACATAAAATATTGTACTTCTTAAACAATAGGAAAATGGGTGCATTATAACCTAGGTCATAAAACACCACTTTTCTCCTATTATCATTCAATAATGTCCTAGGAATCCCAAATTGGATTGACTAGCAACCTTACAAGGCGAGTCAATTCTCAATAAGGAAGACCTAGGAGGGATTCTTTTAGGATTTAAGGGGTTCACCATCAAGAAAAATCTTGGAAAAGATAACTTTCAACTCACAAAACCTAGTAATGTAAGCCAAATAATGAGTGCAAATGATGAAATTAAGCTACACCAAGTCAGGGTATGTGTACTTGGGAAGTCTGGAGATGTTGTGAGGATTTAAGAAATGTAAAGAAGCTTCCAAAAAGTGCTATGGAGGACAAGATGCCAAGAGTGGTGTATTAGTCCTGCTACTATTTTTTGGGGTAAATACGAAGTCTTTAAATGTCAGAACCATATCTAAAGGAATCTTTGAAAAATACGCTTGGGAGGACTAAGACGCCCAAGATGGCATATTAGTCTTGTTCTAAATTTATGAAAACTCTGAATGTGGTCCTAAACTCCAAGGTCTGCACTTGCTTCCCTTCTCATCTTAGGTTTTGAAACTTTTGAATTCAACTTGTAAGTGAGTTTCCATGAAGGTGATAACTTTGCAATGCAACTTTGCAACTTATTACAACTTTGTACTCTAAATTATCTTCAAGACTTCAACCTAGATCTGTAATCACAAATATCCAAGAGGAGAAAAAATTGTTGTTTGTTAGTGAATGGGGGTTTGCCTTGGTCAAACCCCTTGTTGGTAATTAAACCTTGAAATGAAATGAATGAAACAAAGCATAAAAAATGAAATATATAAATGATGTCACCTTGTATGATGTCTTGTGAAGCAAATCTATAATATACCATGTAGTGTCCATGAAGAATGTAGATCTTAGATCCTTGTATATTATGTGAACAATGGTTGCAAAAAAATCTTCAATTCTACATCCACAATCTTGGCTCAACAACATAAACGGATGCACTAAACCCTTGACATGTTAATGCTTGAAACTTGATGATGGCTCCAAATTCTTGATGAGTTACTCTTGAATGCATAGTTGAATCATTGATTTTTGGCTCCTATGGACAACTCTTTCTCTTCTAGGGTTTTTCACCTAAAAGGAGAGAGATAGGAGCAAAAATGCTAATGGTTAATGTTGACGCCAAAATTTAATGAGGTAACAGAGTCTTATGGAAAACTCAGTTTAAGGGGGACCTTTTGCGCTAAACTGAGTAACCTCTAGATTTTTAGAGAAGCTGACTTCTTCTATAATGGGGTTTGGAAAGGGAAAAGGAAGCAGATATAATAAAGTAAAGTCTAACCTAAGGCGATGCGCCAAGATTTAATGATGGGCATGATAAATCATAGATTTAAGGGCCTGAATGGTGTTGTTGTGTTCCAAAACATCATAGACTTAATATTATAGCATAGACAATTCATTTATCGACATAAAATAATATTGCATACATTCTTACTGCCAAGAAGAGTCCTTAGACATGATCTAGGTAAGAAAACTTACATTCAACATATATAGAAGTTCTCAAATGAAGTGTCAAGACAATATAAAACACAGTTAACAGTTTGATCAAATAGCATGAAAAATAGAAAGGTCAAACAATTGGCACAGTATGAGAGTTTTGCAATTAAATAAAACAGTAATAAAGGCTTGGCATCTTTTACTAAAACCAGCGTGTTTCTCCCCGATTCCGGCCCATTTTTTATCAACAGAGAAAATATATATAGCAGGAAGACCTCCCACCACCTCAAAGAATAGTAACAGAAAAGATCTCACAATCTTCTGCAATGATGCGTGAATCAAAATATTTCGAAGGCTGTTACAATAGGATCGAGCCGGAACACAACATCTAGTCGTCCCGGGCACAGGGGCATCCTCTGCAATGATGGCGGTGGTCCTAGTTAGACAAGTGTCATCCATTGGTGTGAATGATTATGATAAGCAGCAACCAATAGCATTATTTGGTTCATCCGGTTCATTGCCCGAATAACAGATCTGCTGCTTAGGCATGTGGCAGCCTTTCGCTGCCCGCATGAACCTTTCTCCCATCGCTGCAAAGGATTTGCAAAAATGCAACACATGTCGAATGGGTCGAGTACCTTATCACAGAGGAGGGAACATTCATTAGCTAGTTGTAAAAGACTCATGACAGCATTTTGCTGCCCGCGGTTGCTATTTCATCCCCGCGTTGAAAGATTTGTGAACGGTTGACACGTAGCAAGAGTCCACTACAGCTAAAAAATGTGGGGCCCACCAACACCTTTTAGGAACAAGGGCTTCATGGCAGCATCTCATAGCCCAATGAGGCGTCAAGGAAACAAGAAAAAAAAGTAACCTGCAGTCGCGACACATGGAAGCACAACGAAGTTTTTCAGGATCTAAAGGGAATGCCGATACTCGATGTTGCGAAGAGTAGACGCATGGAGCGGCAGATCCAATCTTTGATAAAAGGTTAAGTAGACTTGGCGATGCATACGCTGGCGCACAAAAAATAAACTCGAAGGGAGCTGGTTAAATATTTATTAACAACTTTTGGCGACTATCAGGGGTGTTTCGACTAAGGAACGAAGAACCCAAAATTTCTCTAGTTCTGCAGACCAGAGCCTTATCCATTGGAATAATAGAGTCAGAGATTGGAGAGAGCCACCTGCAAAGGCGACCATTCATCCTTG
The DNA here is from genome assembly GCA_007258455.2 of Sequoia sempervirens. Classification (NCBI taxonomy): domain Eukaryota; kingdom Viridiplantae; phylum Streptophyta; class Pinopsida; order Cupressales; family Cupressaceae; genus Sequoia; species Sequoia sempervirens. Next base: position 66,269 of record VDFB02052050.1, on the reverse strand, counting down.
GATGGCTTCACTATGTTGCACAAATTCTCCTGTGCTCCACTTAGATTAATAGTTTCTTTGTGAGGCAGCATATTAGGTAAACCAACCCCTGCTTGTATATGAAATAGCAGCTGTGAGAGCGGATGAATGACTCCCTCAATGTCAGTTTTTGTGGGAGTATGGTTGAACTCATTGAAAGCCTCTGAGTCATTTTCCTTCTCTTCTATAATTTCTGTAATCTACACAGTCGTGGCAATAGAGCCATCCTCGAGGAACGGGGATGGAAATCCCATTTTGCCTAACTTAGAGAAACTTCCCCATATGCTATTTAGTGTCTTACTCAGAATAGCCGCGGCTGCCTTAGTGCGCTGGAAGGTAGAGTGGCAATGGATGAATTTGTTTGTCGTTTGAGCAGTAGCATCCCAATCCTCAATACCCGCTTGGACCAGACTCTCATCAGAGATCAAGTATAGCTTGGTAAGTAGATCTTTTGCCTCAGGAACCCTCTCCAAGATGAACCATGGGAATTGCTCAATTGTATCATGGGCTTCCTTGCTGAGCCTTGATGCCTTGTCGATAAATTAGAGGGTAGGCTGTAGTGTTAGGCAAAAAGTTTTAATTTTCTCCTAGTGAGAAATGTATAATTTTCTAACCATCAGAATGATATCAGGCTGTGTAGGGGGAGGTAGGAGAGAGGCTTTAAGCGAAGTAATATCCGCGTCTCTTAAAATAATGGCCTCAGCTAATTTTGCCTTTTTCCTTTTCTCGGATGCTAGCTGCTCTACAGAGCTACTCATTTCTTTATTCCAATTCTTCTCGGCTTGTGAGTGATTTGCTAAGTACTCTTCTAGAGAACCCTTTCTCTCTCAGAGCTCTTCCTTTATTTGAGCCTTTAGGCCTTTAAATTCAACCTTTTTCTCTTGTATTCTTTGCTCATATTGAGCCTGTTGGCATTCCAGCTCTTCCTTTTTCTCTACCATCCCCTGACTATGCTCAAGGCAAAGGCGCTCTAGCTCTTCATCTTTCACTTATAGATTTTGATCCGCCTCCTGGTTCTTGCTTTGTAGCTCTTTTATTATGCCAGAGTCGATAACCTGAGTCTTCGCAATTTCACCTTGAAGTTTGTTCCTCTCATCCTTTGCTGCCAGCGCCCTTTCAGTCATGCAGGCAATATCTGCCTCTAAGGATTTTTCTTTCCTCTCCAGAAAACTAGCCCTTTCCCTATCTGCTTTGAGCTGCTCATCCTTCTTCTTTAGCTGGCGACCAGTTTTAAGGAAGTCAGAAGTGACTACCTGTTGCGTTTCCTCCATGATTTCAACTTTATCTTGTGGTCGGGCTACCTTCATGTCGAGTCCTACCGCATATATCTCATATTCTTCTTGTTGCATTTCTCTCTGAGGCTTGCTTACCCTTGGGTACATAGTTGCGAACTTCAATTCTTGCCGGGCCTCATCGTAAAGAAACTGTACTCTTGGCTCAGCAAAAATATTGTCATCTTTTGCCTTGCATTTCCTCATTCTATTCGCGCATGCCTCCTTTCCACAATCTATATATGCTATTAATTCGGCTGGTGATGAAACTAGTCCACCTATGAAAAGAGCACCAGAAGGTAGGGCATAGGGATAGGTAACCTTGATAGGCGCGCAAATTTTTTTTTTCTGAAAAGTGACAGTTTCTGGAGAGAAGTGGGGCACGTTCCATAGTTTGGTTTGAGAACCAACAGCAGGGCTAGTCATTTGAAATGACTGAACTGGAGAATCAACCGTAAGACTCATTGGCTGGGACTATGGAGGAGTTGTCAATGGGGTGCCGGTCTGTTGCAATGGAAGAGGATCTGTAATAATAGTGGAAACAAGAGGAGCATTCTCAAGGGGAAAACCTTATGAAAGTGAGTCAAGGAAGGTTTGAGCGGCAGCGGTGGACATTTGCAAACGTGGAGGAGTAATTATGAGCGGGGTGGCATGCGAAAATTGGGAAAGCCTACTGAATAAGTCAAACTAAAAGAAAAAGGCAGAGGGCTAGCACCTATGGTAGGGATTGCCAATGAGGCAGGGGTAGATACCAAGGAATGAGATGCAAGAGAAGAAGAAGCGAATTGTACCTGCTGACTGGTTGATGGCGACTCCAAAATCATTAGCGACTTTTCCTCTGCCTCAGGTACCTGGCTAGGAGCGAATACTCTTCCTCCGGCGGGTTCTTGCGAACCCTCACCGATAATACTCTCCGTGCGCTGCCGTTTCACAGGTGGAGTCTCTCTAGCTTCGACAGTCATCTTTGTTTGCTGCAGTGATAGCCTAGCTGGTTTAGCAGCCCAAGTGAGTGTATGCGAGCCCCTTGATATATTAAAGCGCATGTTCGTGGCCACATAGGAGGACTGTCTGGGGACTTTCTTTTGCGCGGACGAGGCCGATGTCGCTGCTTCCTCCTCTTGCTCCTCAGATTCTTCCTCCGGGTCCCCACTCTTATTAATGCTATAGTTCAGGCTGGGATGGCCTTCCTTCCACCACCTTTCAAATTCTTGGTCATCTTGCAGTTTATTGTAAGGAGCATCCAACTGTGCTATTTCTTGGCGATACTTCTAGAAAGCCACTATTTTCTCCTCACTCCATTCCTTATCTTTCTTTACCCTGTTGTACATGCTGTGCTCCATGGAGACATTATTGTGGGCCACTGCCACAACAAAATAGAACTTGTGCCATGGACCTCTAGTGTCTTACGTAGAGAAATGCGCTAATTCAACAAAATTCTCATCTTTGTCTGTCCGCAGGTTACGCTGCTTCTCCTAGTAGGTCGGGAAGCATGGGTAACCCTCATATGTGGCTCCAACAAGTTGTCAAAAGGGTTGTATTCCCACTTATCATCTACCAGTACCAACCCTAGATAGGCCAGCTTGTCCTCTAACAATTGGTCTGATTGTTTCTTTATCAAGGTCACCGTCTTGAAATTCTTTAGACAAGAGAAGAATCCCTTCTTCTTGACCTTTTCGCTGTTACAGAAAGTAAAATCAATGATACATACTTGTCAAAATATTTCCAGCATGAGCACTCTATCTGTGACGCAGGCTGGGAGCATGAAAGGTTTGCCACTAAAGCCTCGCATTCGGAGGATCGTAAAATCTTTGCCTAAGAACCAGTCACAAGCAGGGGTGAAACTCTGCATAAATCTTATCTGCTCCTTATCGAGCTGGATTATATCACCTTTTCTGATCAAATCATGCAAAATCAGAGCTATAAAATAGTCCAAAAATGCATAATAGTCGTATGATGCAGAAAGAAAAGGCGTCCATACAAACACTGGCTTCCTTTTATTTTGCTCATCAAAAATTGATAGTGGAAAATACTGTGCGAAGAAATCCGGGTTCTGATGCAGAAACATGTGGACCAGGAAAGAAAGAAACCTAAATTTTTTCTCCACCTGATAATTCTCAATTTGTCGTATCATTTCTTCAACCATAAACTCAACAAAATCATACTAGAAGAGTTCATGTTGCTTGTGAAATTACATTGCTAGTCCCAATTGAAAGGTCTCTATCTTCTCATCAGAGTCTTGGCCGCACACAAAGGCTAGTATGGACATGGCATCTTGGAGATCATCGCAAAACACACCGTGTGACAATAGAATACTTGACACTGTAGCGGCTGGGATGCCTTTCCTACTAGTCTCCTCCAACAAGAACTCTAAGCTCTTTCTCACCTTCTTCCATATTTTCTCTCCTTTGCTTAGGCGAAAAGATTCGATATTCTCTTTTCTTTTACTTGGGTCTGGGATGCATAACATGTGCAAGATGGCCTGTGGAGTGATGTGCACCCTTAAGCCGCGACCTTCAATGTAGTGGGTATCATGATTATAACACTGGACAACAACATCAACTACCTCCGGGCAATAGTGCACAAGTGGGACCATGTATTGAGGGAGACCACTATACCAAACTCTCTGTACCATAGATTGGTCTGCCTTTGGTGCCGATAACCTTGCACAGGCTGCCTCTCTGAGGGAATTAGGATTTTTCGCAAGCCTTGGGTTGTAGATATTATCCCATTTTTCTTCAACCTTTTTCTAGTTTCTGCAATTCTTGGGCCTATTCAATTCTTTTGTATGGGCCCTCCTTGGCCTGTTGGGTATACCAGGCGTAGCGTACGCCACATCTTCATATATATATACCTCCTCTAAAGAACATATAGCCGTAAATAACTCCTGACTAATTTTTTCCTGCATTGGCTGAGATGAAGTTTCTGACATTTTTCCTTCTCTGAAGATTTCTGCAAGCTCCTAGTTTTGCAATTCCCCTTAGTTCTGGATACGCAGAAAAAAAATAACTCTGCACTTTAGCTCTTTGGCGTTTGTGAAAGGACTTTGAAACATTAGACCTTTTCATGCAATATTTAGCAATCTTTCCTCAAGGTGGTAGAAGAAAGAAAGCCTTTTGCATTTAATTCGACATGTACCGTTAATTTTTCAATTCATGCAAAATGAACTGCTTGCTATTTCGAGGCTGCCAGAGTTCACTATTGCATTTGGCGATTGTGTGATACGCTGTGGTCTCCTTAGAACTTGAGTCAGCAATTTGCTTGCTAACCCTGCGTTAGTATGCACTGGCATTAATATCCCAGTTGGAATGATTACGCCAAGCAAACGATCACGACCTGAAAAGATATGAATATCGCCTTGGGCTCTGGGACATGCTTCAGAAATGACACAATAACCTACGATCATACGTCTCACTGCCAATGAGCACCACCTTTTTAAAGCTAATTAATTAGCTCTTATTATTCAAGCACGCATTGAGCTATGCTATCACAGATGCAACTGGCCTGAAAATGTGAGCAAACGCAGACACAACTTTCAAGTTAGCAACTAGCTTAATATCATGTTTTTTTGAAGCGGATTAGCATGCGTCTTGTCACTTTTCTATAAATAGACCAGTAAGTAGTGAGAAAAACATACTTAGCATTTGAGTAGTGATAGGTCAGTAGCAGAGTCTTAAGCAAGCCTTCTCATAGGTTAGGTGATAGATAATTTTTGACATTAGCTCAGAAGCCTAGGGATAGTGCCAGAGTTATGGATACTTCAGTTCGCTTAACCTTGTATAAGTTGCAAATGACATTCCTAGGGGAGGTTTCAACTAGGAGGCCTGCTGAAACAGATGACCAAGAATAAGCATTCTTTGGTTTTGGTGGCCATAAAGTGGGTTTTAGGCAAATAATGTATAGAGTATGAGGACAAGTATCGGGTGAACACTGACATATGCTCCCACTTCGTAGCATCCATGCTAGACATCAACGTCTCTCGACCACTTATCCTAAAGCTTGTTAAAGAAATCTTCCCCAAAAAGTACCTGAATGGTCTCCGCGAGGTTGTTGCTCATGCTGCTTATGGGGTAGGCCTGCCGTCAGCCAGCAACCTGTGTCGATTTATTGAGGAAGAAGCTGTTGTCATTTGGCTACCATTCCTCAACAGATTTCACCTACAGACTCATGACCAACACCAATAGAGGGTTACTCAGGCCCTACATTTCCTATTCCGCAGCTACAATGTAATACCCTTCTACGACGTAGACTGGTATACTGACTTCAGGAACCTGGTATTCCCCCCGCCAATGGTGGTTGTGCCGAATGATGCTGCCAGTGCTGCTGAAGAACCCGTGGATGAGGAAGAAGTGGATGCTGCAGTTAATGTGTCAATTACCGCTAGCCATACCTTTGGATGAAAACCCCCCTACCTGCTCAATAAATGTCTCCTTGCTTGCTGCTCAAAATACTTGCCCATAGTTGTATATAAGCCTGAAAAAGACTATCATATATATAATAGTTCAGATACTTGTTAAATTTTGGATTATGGCTTCCTAGCCACTTTTGTAATGTAAAGAACATATATGAATAGATATATATCTTTTAAAGAAAATCCATGCTCTTTCCTTCATTCTGTATTTCAATTTTATGGGCTCTCAACTTCATTTTGTTATTTCTCCACACATGAGTGTGTTCTGTGTAAAAAAATTCTGGTATTCCACTTGCCAATGATAATGGGTTAATTTGTGGAAGCACAAACTAATTCGCAAAAGACCGGCCAAAGAAACATAAACCAAATAAAAACACTATTTACATATGTACAAAAAAAAAAACTTAGCACCTAATGGAACAGCTTAAGATGAATCCCATTGACCGAGATTCCTAAGGGTTCCTATTCCATATTTTCTAGCTCAAAAGCTTTGTGTTCTTTGCACTGAATTATTTTAAAGGGACCCTCCCATAGGCTATCAAATTTACCGTGCTGACCTGAATTAGCAGCCCTTTTATCATACTTTAGCACTAAGTCTCCGCATTTTAGACCTTGGTCGGAAGCCTTCTTGTCGAACCATCGCTTGACCACCTATTGACAGCTTGTCATAGCTATTAGGGAATTCTCCTTTTTTACTTGTACTTCCAATAGTTCGGTGAGCCACACCTCCATGGCTTCATTTTTTTCTATTTCAAGAGATTTCAACAACTGTATTGCTGGAATCTCCATGGAGATAGGTAATAGCGCCTCTTTTTCATATACCAACTCATAAGGCGAAGTCTCAAGGACTTGCTTAGGAGTTATGCGGTTTACCCAAAGCACTATTTAGAGGTTTTTATGCCATTCTCTCTGGTGTTCCGATCCAATCCTTTTAAGGAGTTGAACTGGGTATGTACAGGATCATGATAGGCCAAAAAGTGGCAATATGATGGGTATGTGGCTAAGGACTATTTTTTTACCCAAAATTGATGAAACAAAAAGAGTTTTTAAAGGAGATTCTCAACTTTCCACTGATATAAATTATGCTTTACTTTGAATTTAATAAGTAATTATTATTCATTTTCTATTCAAATTACGACTAAAGTCCTAATTGATAGGCTGATTGAAAAACATCTATAGCTTTCAAACAATATCATATTTTTTGAATCCAAAACATGTGTCACATACTATGCTTCACATAATATAAGATTAAAAAAAGAAAAATTGAATTTCATGAAGTTTTGACCAAGTTAAGGTGGTCAAACATACGAGTGTTTATATTTTTTAAAAAATTGTAATAAAAAATTCATAATTAATTATTTACTTGGAAAAAAATTACAAAAAAATATGCATCACATCGGGGCATGAATCCTCTAATTATATCTAAAATATTATAAAAAAATATTATCATTTTATTGTGGTTCTAGGGTGGTTAGACAAACACCTACTTCTTATTTTTTCCCTGAAATTTAAGTACCATTGCATTGAAATTTCAAATTTTCACCAAATAGATTTTTTCTTTTTTTAAACATACCCAGTAGTTTAGAAACTACATTCAATTTGCTACACATTCTATTTTTACACATTTTTGGAATAATATAGATAACTTATTCAAATTTTTACATCAAGTTGTCTAACTCTAATTTTTAAAATTTTTTTGCCACTTAAGGGCCTATTTTTTCCATGATGATTCTGCACATACCCAACTAAGCTTTTGTTTGTTGACTCCGCTAGACCATTTCTCTATGGGTAATAGTTTGATGATGTCTTGAGGAATATGCCATTCTTTAATGCAAAGTGACATACCTTTGCACCTAGGAAAGCTCTAGCATTATCTGAAATGATAGTTTTTGGAGGGCCGAACCTTGTCACTAGTTCCTCGAGGAAATCTACAATCTCCATTTCTATTTCAATTTTAAGGGGAACAACGTCCATCCATCTTGTGAAGTAATCCGTGGCGGTCAGAATCCACTTGTGTCTGGCGCTAGAAATCAGGTTGATCATCCCGATGAAGTCCAGGCCCCATTGTGCAAACGGTTCATCCGCCACTATAGGTTTGAGGGGCATTGCAGAATTCTTCCTTCTGTCAGCGAAGAACTGACATTTTTTGCAAGCCTTCACCAAAGAGTGGGAGTCTTTAAAAAGTGTAGGCCAATAATAGCCAACACGCATGATTTTAATGGTGGTGGTTTTGGTAGAGAAATGTTCGCCTGCAGCGCTATTGTGGAATGCGTCGAGGATCCTCTTCGCCTACTCCAAAGTGACGCATCGCAGGAGAACACCATTGAAATTATTTTTGAAAATGACTCCTTCTATTAGTGTATATCCGCAATTCTGAAGCCGGTAATACCTCATTTTTTGGGATGAGAGGCCTTGCGAATACTTTCCGGTTTGCATGAACCTCATTCTATCAGTCAGCCAACTGCCTTCCGATTCTAATTTATTTATCAAAACGAGCTCTAGTTGCTCCTCTGTGACAGGTACCTCCTCATTCTGTGCCATGTACTCACACAATCCTCTTCCTTTAATAGTTTTAGTAGGCTTGACTTCAATATCATATTCAAGGATCTTGGTGATCTAATTAGCCCTTTTTTTTGTGATCTCCCCTTCCATGATATATTCACGCACACTGGAATGTGCGACATACACCAACACCTTGTTGTAGGAAATTAGATGGCAAAATTTTTTAAGTCCCTTTACTATTGCAAAGGCTTGTCTTTCAACGAAATTATAATTTGCCTCATATTCGTTTAGGGTCTTGGAGTAGAAAGCCACTGGATGTTCCCCCTTTTCTTCGTCATCCTTTTGTGTTAGGACAGTAGCAATACTAGACTTTCTATTGAAAGCATACATTATAAAGTCCTTGGATTGATCTGGATTAACCAACACCAGAGTTGTGGAAATAGCTTCCTTGACCTTTTCAAAAGCTTCCCAAGCTTCGGTTGTCCACTTGAATGTTTGATCTTTTTTCAGCATTAGGGTGATAGGCTGAATCATTCCCGCGAAATCAAAAATAAACTTGTTGACAAAATTTAATTTGCCTAGGAAAGACTGAACACCTTTCTTATTTACCAGAAGGGGAAGTTCTTTGATAGCCTTTACTCGTTTGGGGTCAATTGAAACACCTTCTCTAGACACAACATGTCCCAACAGCTTACCCTGCGGCACTCCGAATACACATTTCTTCGGGTTTAGGGAAACTCCGAACTCCCGACACTTTTAAAAAACTAATTCCAAATGATCAAAATGATCATCCTTAGATTTAGAGAAAACAGTAAGGTCATCCAAATAGATTAGAATAAACTTATTGATTAGTTCACTGAATGCGATGTCCATCGTCTGCTGGAATGTTGCCCCTACATTGGATAAACCAAAAGGAATTTTAGCATATGCAAATATTCTCCACTTTGTGGTGAACGTAGTCTTGTGCTGATGCTCTTCTTTAACTCAGATCTGATTGTAGCTGGAGAAACCATCCAGTAGAGAAAACATTTCTGATCCTGCAATAGTTTGTAGGATTGCCTCCATAGAAGGCAACAGATAGTGGTCTTTCAGAGATGCTCTGTTTAGGTCTCGAAAGTCCACACACAAGCAGATATCTCTGTTCTTCTTTCGAACTGGGACCAGATTCGATACCCAAGTACTATGTTTGATTGGGAAGACAATGCGTGACTTAATGAGCTTAGTTAGCTCTTGTGCCATTAGGGCTTCAATTTTAGGGTTGACTGGCCTATGTTTCTGTCGGACTGGTTTTGCACCTTCTGTTAGCTCAATAGTGTGTTGAATGATGCCAGGATTGTATCCCTCCAGATCATCGTAGGACCAGGCCACTACTCCATATTTTTTGCAGAAACTGATGAGCCTTTCCTTATCATGGTGCGAGACATTCTTCCCGACTCAGAGATTCCTACCATCAGAGACCCGAAGGTCCACATAATCACTTTTGTCTGCCACAAACTTTCGCTTATCATTTCGGGCATCATTACAATCAAAAATGTTTTCAAGAGTAACCAATCCGCTCACTTTCTCTTCCTTTAGCAATTCAATGCAATACATTTCTTACTTGGTGATAGAGGTATGCACGGCTTCAAAATTGATCAAGGCTTTATCTGCCACATGTTCAGAATGTAGAGCCTCCGATTCTATCTTCATTTTTGTGCTGTGTTTGGTCCTAAGTATTAGATGTGACCAATCCAAGGACAGGTATCCACCCACCTTTGAAGTAAATTCTCGGGATAGGTAGAGACCAAACATAGGAGGGACATCTATGATCACTGTGTCCTGCGGGACCGTGATACTAGGGCAAGCAAATAGAGTTAAAGGAAGCGCTTTGATGACACCTACGGTCTCAACTTTATTTCCATCAAGCTGCATCACCGCTCTTTTCATAGGTTCGTAGCTGAGTCCCAAAGCTTCGGCTATCTGTTTAGGCATAACCATTGTACTAGCGCCAGAATCAATCATAGCGATGTGCAATAACCTCTTTCCTATAATGAGAGTCAAGAAGAAGGGTTGAGGTTTCGACCTACTTCTATCCTCGACAGGGGATTCCTTTGTATTGTTTGTAAGGACCTTAGCTGGCGGTATCTGATAAACAACCTCTGCACTAGCAAACGAATTTGTTGATGCTGGGTTGATCTCTTCTTGAAGCGCCTTATGTAATAGCATCTTTTGTTCTGAGATAGCTAGAATGTCCCATAGAGACACATTAGCAGATGATTTTTTCAATTTCTCTACCACATTAAAAGGTGACAAACTCAGAGATTTCTGCTTCTTGGTTCTTGCTATAATAATTTCCTTTCGTGGTTGAGAAGATGAAGGGAAGGTTGAAGCATTGGGAATCTGATCAGAACGCCTTTGAGTTGCAGGTTGTCCAGATGTGAAACAACTGAATCACCGGTGAATCTCCTCTTTGAGCGTGTGTTATAATTAGATTGTACTTGCAGTGTTTTGGATATGAATGCATCATTGACAAACACCATTTCTTCTTCCTCCATCTAGGAGAAGAGTGCATGATTAGGAGCAATATCAGATTCTTGTTCTAAAGACATTCCTTGCATTTGCGCGGTAAGGACCATAATCTCCATTTGTGGTGAGGCATATACATAACCTCTATTTTCCATTGCTGTGCCTTGGCTGCATTGCTCCACCACCTTTTGTTGTAGGTTTGCCACACAGACAGTTCCGGGGCATATGCACATCGTTGCAAGGGAAACACCATGGATTGATATCATTAATAAGATTGTTCTGTCCTACGGTTAATTCCCTACTCGAGCTTGGCGATGCACTCGTTAGCGGAGTAGGCACTGACACCATTTGGTTTGCCGTCGGGGCTGGTGGATTAGTGCGAGTCACACCCTAATATTGATTTTGCTGATAAGAAGACCGCCTGCCTTGATAGTTTTGATACACAAGCTTCGGAGGCGTTGCTTGGTTTCGCTTAAGAGTGGTTATATCATTTTCCATGGTTCGCAACATCTCTTTGAGGTCGCTTATTTTATCCTTGGAAGAACCTGATGTAGAAGCCACATTTTCAGGGGCAGCCGCATATGTGTACATTGACTATGTAGTTGTGAGCGCACTAGTTGATGCGACCTCTTGCACGGAGATCGATATTTTAGGAAATATCAGCATAATAGGTCGAGGAGGCAATTTTTCACAATCTATCAAATGATTCTTGATTTTGATAGCGGTACCATAAGCATCTAGCAGAGTAGCTCCTCCCAAAGACTTGATCATCACAGAAATGTCAAAATTGATGGACTTTAGATAAAATATAAATGCCAACTTGGGAGTCGGGCGTATGGTAACAGGGATCCTCTGCCAATTTGCGTGAAATCGGGCATTAAATTCTATCAGAGCCTCTTGGGGGGCTCGTTTTATGATAGATAGTTGATAATATAATGAAGAACGATCTCCGTCATTCGAGAACCTCTCATAGAATGGATCCCCGAGCTCATCCGAGGTGCGAATTGAATTAGGAGTCAGTGTTCGGTACCAATCCAGAGCCTTGCATTTAAAAGACGTGGCGAGGAGCCTCAAGGCTACATTGTGCGCTGTAATACCATGTACTAGACATACGTCCGCCACATCCTACAAATGTTCTGCGGGTGTTCTTGAGTTGTCTCCAGTAAACTTCGATATAGCTTTCGTGGCTGAAACCAGGATAGCGCGCAACATAGCGGGTGCTACCGGGGCTACCAGGGGACTTTCGACATCCCATGCTACATAGTTTCTATTGGTGGCCAACAACATTGTGAGAGGAAAGGGTGGCGGGAATGGAACGGTTGCCAGCTGATTTGCGACCTAGACTGTCCCTAGTGGAGGTTCTAGTAAACTAGGATTGCCTGCGGTTTGGGATCTAGTTACAAGCAGATGGCTCATACACCCTTCTAAAATGCAATTTCATTTAAGCTCGGTCCCACCGAGCGTGCCAGAAAAAGAATAAATTGTTGACGCCAAAATTTGACGAGGTAATAGAGTCTTATGGGAAACTTAGTTTAAGGGGGACCTTTTGTGTTAAATTGAGTAACCTCTAGATTTTTAGAGAAGCCAACTTCTTCTATAATGGAGTTTGGAAAGGGAAAAGGTAGCAGATATAATAAAGTAAAGTCTAACCTAAGGCGATGCGCTAAGATTTAATGATGGGCACAATAAATCATAGATTTAAGGGCCTGAATGGTGTTGTTGTGTTCCAAAACATCAGAGACTTAAGATTATAGCATATACAATTCATTTATCGACATAAAATAATATTGCATACATTCTTACTACTAAGAAGAGTCTTTAGACATGATCTAGGTAAGCAAACTTGCATTCAACATATATAGAAGTTCTCAAATGAAGTGTCAAGACAATATAAAACACAATTAATAGTTTGATCAAATAGCATGAAAAATAGAAAGGCCAAACAATTGGCACAGTCTGAGAGTTTTGCAATTAAATAAAACAGTAATAAAGGCCTAGCGTCTTTTACTAAAACCAGTGTGTTTCTCCTCGGTTCCGGCCCATTTCTCATCAACAGAGAAAGTATATATAGTAGGAAGACCTCCCACCACCTCGGAGAACAGTAACATAAAAGATCTCGCAATCTTCTGCAATGATGCCTAAATCAGAATATTCCCAAGGCTACTACAACATGATCGAGCCGGAACACAACATCTAGTCATCCCAGGCACAGGTACATCCTCTGCAATGATGACAGTGGTCCTGGTTAGACAAGTGTCATCCATTGGTGTGAATGATTATGAGAAGCATCAACCAATAGCATTATTTGAATCATCTGGTTCATTGCTCGCATAACAAATCCGCTATTTAGGCACGTGGCAGCGTTTCACTGCCTGCATGAACCTTTCTCCCATCGTTGCAGAGGATTTGTGAAAATGCAACACGTGTCAAATGGGCCGAGTACCATATCATAGTAGAGGGAACGTTCATTAGCCGGTCGTAAAAGACGCGTGGCAACATTTCACTGCCCGCGGTTGCTATTTCATCCTCATATTGAAAGATTTGCGAACGGTTGACATGTAGCAAGAGTCCACTGTAGCTAGAAATTGTGGGGTGCGCCAACACCTTTTAGGAACGAGGGCTTCGTGGCAGCATCTTGCAGCCCGATGAGGCGTCAAGGAAACAAGAAACAAAAGCAACCCACAAGCGCGACACGTGGAAGCACAACGAAGTTTTCTGGGATCTGAAGGGAATGCCGATACTCGATGTTGCGAAGAGTAGATGGGTGGAGTGGCAGATCCAATATTTGATAAAAGGCCAAGCAGACTTGGCGATGCATAGGCCGGCGCACAAAAAATAAACCCGAAGGGAGCTGGTTAAATATTTATTAACAGTTAATTCAAATTATGCAATGTGTGTTGTTGTCTATCCTAAATGAAGTTAACTAAATGCAATGTGTGATGTTGTCTATCCTAAATGAAGTTAACTAAATGCAATTGATTGATTCAAATGAATGAAAATGAATGCAAAAGTGAAATTAAAGCTATGTTTGAAAACACATTGTGATATGCAAATAATGAAGTAAATGAAGAAATTATGAAAAATAGAAAGGAATAGGATGAATCTGAGTCCACTTGGGAAAAATATGATGAATCTAGAATGTTGTGGATGCTGGTTGAAATCACTAATTTTTCACAGTGGGAATCATTCGCCCAAGGTGGCGAATTAGTCCTCTTGGTGAAAAATTGTCGGAAGCAAGTTTCTTTCTGTCGGGATCTGAAATCCGACAAAATTCAGATTTTCAGTCCTAAGGTGGGACTCATTCACCATAGGTGGTGAATTAGTCCTCTCCCAAATTTTAAAAAAATCAGGAGACAACTATGCAACACCAGATCTGGAAATCACTGCTTGTCGGGTTGCTGAAGTCAATTCAACAGGAAACAGATAGAAAACCTTCTCCAAGCTTGAAATAGACTTATGTTGACTAGAAGCACCTAGTTGACTTGTAAACCAATCTTCAACACCAAAAAGCTTGTCAAATATGCACACAAAAGGCTACAAACAAACATGTAATAGGGGAAAAATGGTTTAAGGTTAGTGAATAGGGGTTTGCCTTGGTCAAACCCCACTTTTGGTAATCAAACCCTTAATGAAATAATGAAATACAAGAGAATGATAAACTAACAAAATGCAAATGCTATCAACTTACCAAACCCTTGATGATGCAAGACTGAAGTAATGTCAATGGTTTCTTCAAAGTGCTTGAATAATGCATGAAAAGATGTTGTAAAATGCTTGAATGCTTGAATGAATAGGTGAATAAGTGAACTTGATGAATGGGGGTTGAAATGAGGTGAAAATCACTTATTTATACACACTTGTGACTTAGTTACTTGTTCATACCTCATCAAAGGCCGACATCAAGTGATTTTGAATAAAATCCCGAAAGGAAATTTAAAACATTTTGAATTTGGGGACAAGGGGGACTCATTTTCCACCCATGGCGAATGGGTCCCACCTAAGACCTAAAAATGTGTGTCAGGAAATATGTTGTATTTAATGTTGTTTGTTGGGATAATACTCAAAAATACACTTCATTAAGCATATGAGAGCATAAAGGGGCAAAATAAAGCATGATAAAGGGATAAATAGTGAAGATGTGCCTAGAAAAGCGTGAAGGCTTGTTACAAGACTTTACAAAACTTCAAAATAGGGCTTGTTGATGAATAAAAAGGTGATTTTTAGGTGAATTGTAGTTAATAGAGTTTAGAATAATGCATAAATTTCTTACAACACTTCACAACACCTTCACAAGATGTCATTTCTTTGAATTTTAGTACCTAAATAAGTATGTTCAAGCCATGTTGCAACATAAAATTAGAGCAATATAGTTCCAACACCATGAAACAAGACCTAAAAGGCCATGAAAATGACAAGGGGCCATTTTTCTATGCCTCATTTAACCCCCAATTTAGTGAGAGGATGAACTTGCTTCAAACTCACACTAAAGTAGCCATGAACATCGAGGGAAGGGTTCAAATGCAATTACGTTAGCAAGATGGAATGACAATGATAAAGAGGGATAATCAAGCCCCCAGGATGAAGATCCCATGGCAAACTAAGCATAAGAACAAAGGAACACACAAGTGTTGAATTGAATTGGATGAAGCTTTGATTGTCAATCCAACTAGTTATGGATTAGATCCAAGCTAATTGTTTGAAAAAGAGAATGTGTACTCACTTTGGGGCCATGAAAATTTAGGCTGTCTGCAGGGTGAGAAGGCCCAAATGTACTCACTCTGGGGCCACATAACTAGTTTTCCGCAGGGTGAGAAATCCCAAAAAGGTAAGATACATACGCTAGTTGGTATGAAATCACAAACACAAAGGTGGCTATGGGGAAAAGTCATGTCGCTAGGTGGGATTCCCACTCAACCATATTAAAGTTATACTTGTTGATAAATTTAACAAGGCACCACAAGGAAAAATGTTATGAACAAAAAGAACAAAGGTACCACAGTCATGCAAGCTATGTTATGCATGGTGGCAAAAAGGTAAAAATGTAAAATGCAAAAATGTAAAGTGTGTTCAAAGGATTCTTGTTCAGTTTATGCAAGGTCAGTCACTTAGGGAACATTGTGTCTAATGTCTCCAAGAGAGGACCAATCAAAGAATAGTATATTCACAACTTAGGGGATGCAATGCATCACATCAGGCCAGCAAGAGGAATGTAATATTCTTAGAAAGATCACACTTATGAAGGACATCACACCCAATGCCATCCACAAAGTGACAAACACATTACATAAGTGACAAGGATGCACTAGGAACCAAGAATGAAAATGAATTATCGTAATATATGCCCCCCACTTTAAAGGAATTGCTACATATTGTTCTATGAGCAATTACTTTAAAGTAGAGAAGAAAAGAAAAAGAAAAAGGAAAACAAGACATGAGAGGCAACTTGGAAATCCCTATGCCAAGTCATATGTTTTGAAGGTAGGTTGCGTCATGTCAAGGAAAAATAAAAAAAGAAGAAAGGGAGTTCTCCCCTAGAAAAGAAATCACACCAAACACATAAGGGATCTATGGATTTGGGGTCAATATGTTTGTTGTTGCAATATTTTTATGAAAGAGCGCAAAACTATCATCATTCCCCAAAGCACATAGAACTGGAAGAATGACACACAGAGAACAAAAACAAAAGAAAAAGATAAAGTCTGTTTTGGGTCAACATGGAAGAAACATTGCGGTCTCGATGCTTTGTATCATCCCCAAAAGGAAAACACAAGCGAAACAAAAAGGCAAAAGAAAATGAAAAAGATTTTGGGTCAACATGAAGGAGACATTTCGGTCTGAATGCCTTCCATCATCCCCAAAAGGAGAACACAAAATAAAAAGAGAGAAAGATAAAGTACTTGTGGGTCAACATGGAAGAGACATAGGGAATCTCTATGCTTGGTGTCATCCCCAAAAGGAAACACAAAAAAAAAGTGAAAAAGACAAGAACCTTTTGGGTCAACATGGAAGAGACATAGGGTATCTCTACGCTTTGTGTCATCCCCAAAAGGAGAACACAAAAAAAGAAGAGAGAAAGATAATGCATGACAAATAAAATAATAGAGGTAAAAATAGAAGAAGTGTACGAAGAGAGGGAACATCAAACACACGATGCAGGGGAACACGATACACACATGAAAGGAAAACAAAAGGGAAAGAGAAAATAAAAAAGGCTAGTTAAGCGAATGCAAGTCAACCATCTAACAAGTCATCCACCTCCCAATCATGTTTAGTGTAATGCGAGGGTAGTTGACTGTCTAAAGGAAGAATTGTAAGCATCGAACCAAGAGTCATACTAGGTTCTTCTCTTGGTGGAGAGGTTGTATCTTTTAAGCTCATTGTGGATGAAAATAAAGAGTTTAAATCATTATGTACTTCTTCATCTATATTTTCGATCATCACATCATCATCATCATTATCATCATCATCAACAAGATTAATGAAAATGGGAGGACGAAGGGTGATTTCTAAGGATGTATGGAGCAAAAGTTGTGGTTGTTGGATTTGTTTGTTTTGTTACGAAGGTTGCACTGGATTGTCGTGTGGCAGGTTAGGAGAAGGAAGGTGGTCATCTATTACTTCGGTCAAAGGTAAAGGTTGATTTTATTTATCTTCTTATATGCAAGATTAATGAGCAAGGAGACGATGATGACACCTACGTTCCCTAGCACCACAGTTAAATTTAATTATGTTTTGGAGTTGTTGAGGTGTAAGAGTGGATTGAGTCATCATAGGTTCTTCTACTTTCGAAGAGGGAAGAATAGAAGAAACCGAAGAGGATGAATCAACCACTTTCTCTTTGGATTTATACACTTGTTTAAGGCGAGGAGGCATGATAGGAGTGGTTTCATTTTCCCTTGATCGTTTACACAATGGTGGGGAAGTATCTAGGGGTGGTTGTTTAGGAGGTTGTATGGTTTACTCAATGTCAGACTCAGGTTGAAGCATAGTTTCATCTATGATAGGAGGTACAGAAGTGGACGGAGATGAGTTACAAAGAGACAATTCAACTATCTTTTTGGCTTTAAAATTTTGATAAGCTATGAAAAAGAAGTCCTTTCGAGGGGTGATGAGTTCCATAGGTGTAGGCCAAAAGGCTTCCAATGAAAAATTACCTTTGGAAGATAAGGGATTAAAACCACTATGGTTTATGGTGACTATCTCATTGTCATGTGGAAACTTCAAACACTTGTGAACAACTGATGAGACCACTTTCATTGAGCGAAGCCAAGGGTGGCCTAGCCAAAAATGAAATTGGTTAGATTGTGGAATAATTGAAAATTTTACCTCCAAAGTTTTAGGTCCTATTTGTAAGGTTAGCACGATCGATCTGCTCATAGGGCATGCAAAACTAGTATGTGTCTTAATCCATGTAGTTGGTTTATTGTATTCATCTTGATATAGCTCATGTAATACTAGAAACTCCTCTGTGATCACATTCTCACCACAAGTGAGATCTATTAATATCCCATTAGTGGGCTTCTCATAGATTCTTCCAGCTATGTAGAGAGGACCATCAAGAAGCTTTTGTAGTATGTCTTTAGCAAAAAAAGTGATATCAAGAGACTTAGTGGTTTCGCCTTACAAGGGATAACGTCTATCGTAGCCATTAGCTCATTGATAGGACTTTCTGTAGTAACAAGGGGAGGTGTACATCATGTTGTTCATTATTTGTATCAACAGTCATTACATCAGTGGTTGAAGGTTCGCTAGCCTTGACAAATGAGGTAGTATGTTTAGGCATGGGATTAGTGAAAATTTGCAAATTTTGGTTAGGGGGTGCAATAGAATTATTGCCTTGATCATTAACACCCATAATGGACAGATGGCCTTAATCAATGAGGTCTTGAACTAAATGTTTTAGACACTTGCAGTGTTTAGTGTCATGTCCATTCTGGCAATGAAAATGTCAATAAGCATTAGATTTGAAGGTGGGTGGTAATGGCTGGTTTGGATCAAGTGGTCTAATGGGTGGCAAAGTGAGCATGCGTTGTTGAATTAATTGGTTCATTGTGTTATGGAGGGTATCGGGTAAGGGAGTAAATTGTCTCTTTGAGTACGGTCCATAGGTATAAGGCACTGCTTCTTTAACAACTACCACTTGATTTGGAATGGGTTGGGTTGGATGTAGTTGAGGTTGAGGAGGCAGATTAAACTGTAAAAATCCTCTATTTGGTTTACAAAAGTTTTGTGTGTTCTTTTGGTTTTGATTGCTATGCTCTGCTTTGTCAGCTCGGTTAGAAGTGGATTTTGAATCACGACTAGAAACTAAGTTATGGTATTCACACAAGGTTGTGCATAAATGCATAAATGAAGGGAATTTCATCATTGTTAATTTATCCTGAAGGTGTGTGTGCAAGTTTTCGATAAACATCTTTTGCAGATGTGCATCAGGAATCTTGACATCGATTTGAGCATACACATATTGGTATCATGAGATAAAATCTGTTACTTTTTCATCTGTGTTTTGTCTACATCGTATGAGGTCAACCATTGTCTTTTTAGGTGTCATGTGAAATTGAAAGTGACTTATGAAAGCATCCACCAATTCATTGAATGAATGGATGGAATGATTAGGAAAGTTGGAAAACCATTCTAAGGTAGTGTCTTTCAAGGTCCTTGGAAACAATTTGGATAACAATTTATCATCAAGGACGAAGTCACTACAAAAAGCTGTATAAGGATTAATAGGGTTGATAGGGTCTCCTTTTCCTCCATATTTCTCAAACTGAGGCATTTCTATCCCTTGTGGCATCGGGGTACATAATATTTCTAATGATAAAGGGCTACTATGGACATGATATGTAGGTTGAGTGGATTGACCTTGGCTAATGGTGGAAAGTTGATGTTGCATGGATGAAATGGTGGTAAAGAGTTGTGTAAGAAGAGGATCAGGGTAGGTGGGTTGAGGTGGAAGGGAAAATGGTGATGGAGTATAGGTGATGTGAGGGGAAGTGAAAGGAATATTATGGGGTGTGAAGGTGGTGGAAGGAACTTGCGATGCCACAAGAGAAGTAGGAATGCTAGTGGAAATCGAGAAAGAGGTAGCCACATAATTAGCTTGATGAATAGTTGTGTGAACATGCAGATTGGTATAAGTTAGTATGGAAGCTATGGTTGAAGGGGGAGGAACTTGAGGTCCTCCTTGGCTTACAGGGATGTTTGCGGATTGAGTATTAGAAGAGGCATGTTTATTATAAATCTTGACAATTCTCTTCATCACTTGCAAGCCATCATCACTTTCAATCAAACGATGAAGATTGTCAATGGCGGGTATGGCAGTGGTGGAAATGTTTTCAAGTGATAAGTCTTGTTGTAAATATGAAAAATCCTCATGAATATTAATGACCTTTTTTTGCGGGAGGGAGTTGTTTTGGTTGTCAACATTCATTGGATGGAAAGGTGAAGGCATAGAAGTGGTATTTTCAAGGCCTAATGCACCATTTTCCATACTAGGAGTAGGAGCTCATGAGATCCCAAGGTCCACAATGAAAGTGCTATCGCAGGAGGGCATGAGTCTAGAACTTCTTCTCACTAAAGTATTATCAACGGGGCACCAAACACTCATACAAGTACCATAAAGGAGAGGTGAATGAAAATGCAAACTAATCTAAGAGTTTGAAATAAAAAGAACATAAATCCTGCTAACTATAATTGAGATCTAACTATAGAAAATAGAAATGTAGACAAATGCTAGAAAAATGCTAAAAATGTTATTTAACAAGTGCAGAGGGACTGCTTTGCCTTGGGTGGCGAATGAGTCTCAATATGATGTTTTTGTGTGTTTCAGAATTTTTAAGATGATTTTATTGCTCTATAGAATGCAATCAAAGATACAAAATGTAGATTTTTAGTGTTTTCAATGAGATGCAATGCAAAAATGAAATCTAAATGAAGCTTTCACTAGTGCAAGATAAAATGTCCTAGAATACAAAAACAAAACAATGTAGTAATTGAATGTTAATGCAAATGTAAACTAGGATGCAACATGTAAATGAAATTAGAAATGCAAAGTGTTCAAAATTCAGGTTCACCAAAATGAACCGTTGATTTTTGGCTCCTATGGACAACTCTTGCTCTTCTAGGGGTTTTCACCTAAAGGGAGAGAGATAGGAGCAAAAATGCTAATGGCTCATTCAAATTATGCAATGTGTGATGTTGTCTATCCTAAATGAAGTTAACTAAATGCAATTGATTGATTCAAATGAATGAAAATGAATGCAAAAGTCAAATTAAAGCTATGTTTGAAAACACATTGTGATATGAAAATAATGAAGTAAACAAATAAATTATGAAAAACATAAATGAATAGGATGAATCTGAGTCCGCTTGAGAAAAATATGATGAATCTGGAATGTTGTGGATGCTGGTTGAAATCACTAATTTTTCACAGTGGGAATCATTCGCCCAAGGTGGCGAATTAGTCCTCTTGGTGAAAAACTATCGGAAGCAAGTTTCTGTCTATTGGGATCTAAAATTTGACAAAATTTAGATTTTCGGTCATAAGGTGGGACTCATTTGCCATAGGTGGTGAATCAGTCCTCTCCCAAATTTTTAAAAAATCAGGAGACAACTATGCAACACCAGATTGGAAATCACTGCTTGTTGGGTTACCGAAGTCAATTGAATAGGAAACAGACCAAAAACCTTCTCCAAGCTTGAAATAGACTTAAGTTGACTAGAAGCACCTAGTTGACTTGTAAACCAATCTTCAACACCAAAAAGCTTGTCAAATCTGCACACAAAAGGTTGCAAACAAACATGTAATAGGGGAAAAATGGTTTAAGGTTAGTGAATAGGGGTTTACCTTGGTCAAACCCCACTTTTGGTAATCAAACCCTTAATGAAATAATGAAATACAAGAGAATGATAAACTAACAACATGCAAATGCTATCAACTTACCAAACCCTTGATGATGCAAGTTTGAAGTAATCTCAATGGTTGCTTCAAAGTGCTTGAAAAGATGTAAAATGCTTGAATGCTTTAATGAATAGGTGAATAAGTGAACTTGATGAATGGGGGTTGAAATGAGGTGAAAATCACTTATTTATACACACTTGTGCCTTAGTTAAACTCATTCATGCTTCATCACAAGTTGACATCAAGTGAGTTTGAATAAAATCCCGAAAGGAAATTTAAAATATTTTGAATTTTGGGCCAAGGGGGATTCATTCACCACCCATGGTGAATGGGTCCCACCTAGGACCTGAAAATATGTGTCAGGAAATATGTTGTATTTAATGTTGTTTGTCGAGATAATACTAAAAAAGACACTTAATTAAGCATAGAGAGCATAAAGGAGCCAAATAAAGCATGAGAAAGGGATAAATAGTGAAGATGTGCCTAGAAAAGTGTGAAATCTTGTTACAAGACTTTACAACACTTCAAAATAGGGCTTGTTGATGAATAAAAAGGTGATTTTTAGGTGAATTGTAATTAATAGTCTAGAAGAATGTAGAAATTTCTTACAACACTTCACAACACCTTCACAAGACGTTGTTTCTTTGAATTTTAGTATCTAAATAAGCATGTTCAAGCCATGTTGCAACATAAAATTAGAGAAAAATAGTTCCAACACCATGAAACAAGACCTAAAAGGCCATGAAAATGATAAGGGGCTATTTTTCTACGACACAATAATCTTTCCTTAGGAATGAATACTTGAATTCTTGTTATGAAAACGATTGGAGGAACCTTGTATTTATACTTATTCATACTTAATATCTCGAAATTACACCATAACAAGCAGACATATGAAATTATTAATTAAAGGAGGTGAAATCTTGCCAGAATTTGAATTTGAATCTTGAAAATAAGCCAAGGAGGCCTAAGATGCCCTAGGTGGCATCTTAGTCCCAAGGCTCAAATATCAGGGCACAAACTCTAAAAAGGGACCTTTTCAGGTACATTCAAAATCAGGGTCCCAAGACCCATGGAGGAAAAAGACACCCTATGTGACATTTTAGTCCCAGTCCACAGATTAGGGACACACAGACAAAATCATTAAATTCAATCATGGTTATCTTTTGATGTTTTTCATGATTTTCCATAAAAATATATAGTTTATTAGGCTTGTGGATGGAAAATAGGACCAATTAAGCCATAAAGAAGCATAAATAAAGCAAGGTAGGCCCAAAAAAGTGTGAAAATGCAAGGTTATGCATTTTAATACACTACATTTAGCCCCCACATTAGTGAGAGGATGAACTTGCTTCAAACTCACACTATAGTAGCCAACCATGCAATCAAGAGGGGTTCAAATGTACGAATGCTAGTAAGACAGGATGAAAATGATCAAGAGGGATGATCAAGCTCCCAAGGTTGAGATCTTATGAAAAACCAACATAGGCACAAAGGAACACACATGTTGATGATATTTGGAGCCATAACTAGATTGCCAACATACAACATCAAGGATAGAAAAATAAAAACAAAAAAGGAAAACAAAAAAAAGGAAAATGCCACGGATCAAGCTTCGACTAGCCATCCAACACGGTGGACCAAGTCTAGTCTATTTTTCCAAAAAAAGGTTTACAAGTGGAATGCGCTATCCATTATGAAAAAAATATGAATGCTCACAAGGGCTAGTGAAGCTAGGTGTCCACTAGGTGAGCCCTAGGAAGTCCATATCAAAGTCATACCCCCATGACTATGATAAGGACAAAAAGAAAATGCATGCTCACAAGGGCTAGTGAAGCTAGGTGTTCACTAGGTGAGCCCCAAGGGACCATATCAAAGCAATGCCTCCATGACTTTAATAAGGTACTTAAAGAAAATGCAACAAGAAAGAGAGATGTTCAAAGGGATTTTTCTTAGTTCGTGCAAGGTCTCATCTTAAGGAACATTGTGCTTAATGTTTCCAAGAGAGGACAAGTCAAAGAAATATCACTCTCGGAGGAAATCAAACCCAATGACACCACCAAGAAGGAAACACATCGCAAGAAGGAAGAAAATAACACTATGAAACATGAGTGTCGATGTGTGCCCCCAATTTAAAGTAGATGCTAACACCATTGTTGTGAGAAATTGCTTTAAAGTAGAAGACATGAGAGCTTATTCAGAAATCCCTATGCCAAGTCATATGTTTCCAATAAGCTACGTCATGCAATAGGATGGAAGGGTTTCTTAGTACATCACATGTAAGCCAACTTAAGGCATGTCATCCACATCCTAGGCTTGCTCTTACATGTACATGGAAGGTGGTCAACTAGCCAAAAGAGACAACGAAAAGTGACATACGAGGACAAGGATGTCTAAACCCTTTCCCCCACTTAGTGCAGGGCAAGGGTGAGTCGAATATGATGAAAATAAGCATTAGTTAGAGGAATTAGGTGCTTCAACACAAGGAAGAGCACCACATTCCTTGAGACGTTGAATTTTGTTACTTAAAGCCTTACATTCATTAGTAGCATGACCATGAACTCTATGATAAATGAAAAATGAACTCTTGTAGTATAATTTCTTTCGTATTCTTGGAGGAGTCTAGTCAATATACTCTTTTGGTCAAAAGTGGAGGATGTTACTTTATATTGTGAAAAAATATATCTTTTGCTTAGTATAAGATGTCATACCTAGACAAGACTCTTTAGAATGCAATATTGTGTTCTCTCCTTTATAGAGGGTGTAAAATCTAATGAATTCAAATCATTGGTGTTTTGCATGATGACATTCACATTAAGCGATTTTTTTTTGTTTCATTTCTTGCAAAGGATAAAGACCACTAGTGTCTAACAACTCAAGATGCACTATTGTTAAAGTCAGCTTAGAAGGATGTTTTACATGATAGTGTTGATATTAAGTGAAGGATTTTTTGTGTCTTTCGAGGGACAATAACCAAGACCACTAGTCTTTTCTTGCGTGTGTGGCTCTATAGGGACACAAATACCTTGTTCTTGAGAACCAAATCCTTTTCCACTATATCCAAGTTGTTTCATAAGCTCATAGCCTTTCCCATAAAGCTTTTTCATTTCTTTAGGATTTGGTGGTTGTTCATGATTAAGTTCGTTGAAGTTTGTTGTGTAATTTTATTTTTCTTCTAAAGTGGTTGAGGTGGATGCTTTCAAAGGGTCATCCAAATTTGTGTTGATAGTATCACTTTTTCTTTTCCCTTGTTTGAATCTTTGTTTATGTTCTTGTATTCTCCCATGAATGTATGTTCAAAATCTAAGGAACCCCAATCATCTTCTAATAGCTTCGTGACTTCTTCAATGTGTTTTTCTTTGTCTTTCTGTTGCACGAGTTCCACTTGTGTAGTGGGTGTCAATGTTTTCAAAGGATTCGCTTTACCTTTCTCAATGTTCAAACAACTGTATGGCTCAAGATCATCTTTGATTGTATAAATTTTTTTATAAACATATTTCATGATACGATGAAGGGTAGAGGTCACAACATGCATCTCATGAATCCATGGTCTGCCTAAAAGGAGATTATATGAAAGATCGTGAGGCATAACATGAATAGGAGTTTGTAAGGTAGCCTTTCCAATTGTAATAGGTAAAGTTATCACTCCAAGCGATTTCTTTCCCACATTATCAAATCCCTTAATAGATAAAGAGTAAGGTTGAATTTTTGATTTATCAACACCAAGCTTATCAAAAAGGTTTGCACTACACACATTTAACGCTGAGCCGTTGTCAGTTACAAGGGTTCACTTTATGCCTATGGTATTGTATTGAGCTATTATCATCAAAGGATCACATTGTTTTTGCACTGCCAAAGGGGGTAGTTCACTTTGGTGGAAAGTAATGTTAGCATTTATTCCTTGAATCATTGCTGCTATGTCATTTGGGTTTGCACTAGAGGGAACTACAACTTGTTGCAAGGATGTTTGAAGCATAGTGTGATAATTAGGTGAATTCTAAATTAAGTCCCATAGGGATATCTTCGCGAGAGTATTCTTAAGTTGTTCAACAAGATCATACTCCTTTCCACTATTCGAAGTTAAACAAGGAGCACTAGGAAAAATAGGATTAGGAAATGGGAGGGATTTTGAAGCTGTTTGTCTTGGTTGCAAATTGTTCCTAGTGTTGTATGTATGAGCAATGGTATTGTAACTTAGTTGCTACAAAAAATTGTTCTTAGGTGGTTCGAGGATAATGACGGGTTTGTTTTGAACTTGTGGTTTTTGAGAGGGTGGATAAATGATAAGTTTAGGCTTAGGAGAGTACTCCAAGGGGTATCTAATGTGCATAACCTCAAAAGACTTATCCTCATTTTCATGTTCTCTTAGTGAAAAGGAGTCTAATGTTACTTCATCATCTTAATCTAAGGAATTACTATTGTCAATGTTCTCATTTTCTTCCACTGTTATATCTTCCCTACTAGGAGAGTGTTTAGGAGAACTACAAACCAAATGTTCTTTACATTCAAGGATTGATTCTTCTAAAATGTCTTCATCACAAGGGAATGATCAATGGTTGAATTGTCTTTTTCGTCAATAGTGGGGATATTAGGAGAAGGCTCTATTTGATTGTTATGATTGTTCATGACTTTATCCTTTTTATCTAAGGTCTCATTCTATTGTGTTATACCATCTACCCTAGTAGGAGAGATTGTAATATGTTCATAACATTCCATGGTTAGATTTTGTAAAGTAGCTTCATCACAAGTAGGGGGAGAATCAAGAGAAGGAAAACTATGATTTTCATGCTTACCAAAAAAATCTTCCCAAATGGTAGGAGCATTAGGGAAGGGAGGGGAAAGATTCTCATGACTCTTAATAGGTGCATCTTCTAACACCAACCTATCCTCCTCGCATTGAGGAGGGATATTAGGAGAAGGTAAATTTTGATTTTCATGGCTGTCCTCTTTTGCTTATACATTCTCACAATCAAGGGATGAATGTAGACTAGGTAAGGTGATGTTTAGAAATGTTTCTATGATCTCATCTTCTTGTTTTCTAATGTCTTCCAAAGGGGGAGGAGGATAGGGACAATCAAGACTCTTAATGCTTGTATCTTCTTTCACCAAGATACCTTCGTCACTAAGAGGAGAGGTATCGAGAGAAGAATAAGTATGAATGTTAGTGTCTACACTATCATCCTCACCAATGGGCAATGTAATATTAAGGATTGTGTCAATGGTTTGATGATTAACATGTTTCTTAATGACCTCATTGTTGTAATCTATATTAAACTCATAAGAGGGGATGTTGTACTTATGCAATCCATTTTTAACCATATGAAAGCCACATCTCTTGAAAGAAAACATGCTATCATGGAAAAGTAAAGAAAGTGCAATGCAATGATTCTAAAGTAAAATGCAATTTTTAGATTAGAAACAAGGTAATTTGCTGATTACACTATGCAACAACCTGAATGCTGAAATGTTGTAAATGAAAATTTGGAATTGAGTAATGCATGAAATAAAGAACTTTAAGATTTAGTAAAATGCATGAAATAGAAAGTCAATTCATTGAAATAGATAACCAATGTCAGCAAAAAAAATCACATAAATGTTGATTTAGATCCTAAAAACTACAATCTAAAATTCTATAGGGACTAAGACACTAGGGAGGGTGTCTTAGTCCCATTGATGAAATTTGAAGGTTTCAGAAGCTGAAACAAATAACAAATCACTCAGATAGGGTACTGCAACATAAAACTAGAGAGGGACTAAGATGCCACCAAGGGCTTTTTAGTCCCAGTAAGGGTTTTTTACAAAAAAATAGACAATTCTAGGCTGATAAAAGTGTTCCCAGGTTTCCTACCCAGGGACCTGATGTTTGGAAATAGAAAATTGTGCAAATTAATGCAAGAAAAGGTAACTAGTGACAAGCAATTGGATGCAAAAGTGAATGCAATTTTTTCAATTTTGAATGTACTAATAATGTTTCTAAATGTAATTAGGATGATGCACAATGCACTTTTTAGTTTTTAAATGAGATAAAATGATGCAAGAAAGAAAAAATGCAACCTATATGCACTTTTACTAATGCAAATATGAGAAACCCTAGATACACTTTCACAAAATATGAGAAAACCTAGATGCAATTTCACTAATGCAATGCAAGAATGAATGAAATTATAGATCTAGGACTTTTATGAAATCCAAATAAAAAAATGAATGCTCAAGAAGGGCAGGTTCACAAAACGATTAATGGGAAAAATGGGTACTTTATAACCTAGGTCATAGAACACCACTTTTCTCCTATTATCATTCAATAATGTTCTAGGAATCCCAAATTGGATTAACTAGCAACCTCACAAGGTGAGTCAATTCTCAATAAGGAAGACCTAGGAGGGGTTCTTTTAGGCTTTAATGGGCTCACCTCCAAGCAAAATCTTGGAAAAGATAACTTAACTTTCAACTCACAAAACCTAGTAATGTAAGCCAAATAATGAGTGAAAATGATGAAATTAAGCTACACCAAGTTAGGGTATGTGTACTTGGGAAGTCTGGAGATGTTGTGAGGATTCAAGAAATGTAAAGAATCTGCTAAAAAGTGATGGAGGACTAAGACGCCTAGAGTGGTGTATTAGTCCCATTGCTATTTTTTGGGGAAAATATGGAGTCTTCGGATGTTGGAACCAGATCTAAAGGAATCTCTGAAAAATATGATTGGGAGGACTAAGATGCCGAAGGTGGCGTATTAGTCCCGTTCTGAATTTCTAAAAACTTAAAATGTGGTCCTAACCTCCAAGGTCTGCACTTGCTTCCCTTTTGATCTCGGGTTCTAAGACTTTCAAATTCAGCCTATAACTGAGTTTCCGTGAAGATGACAACTTTGTAATGCAACTTTGCAGCTTCTTACAACTTTTCACTCCAAATGATCTTCAAGGCTTCAACCTAGATATGTAATCACAAATATGCAAGAGGAGAAAAACTTGTTGTTTGTTAGTGAATGGGGGTTTGTCTTGGTCAAACCCTAGGTTGTTGGTAATTAAACCTTGAAATGAAATGAATGAAATGAAGCATGAAATATGAAATATATAAATGATGTCACCTTGTATTATGTCTTGTGAAGAAAATCTACAATCTACCATGTAGTGGCCATGAAGAATGTAGATCTTGGATCCTTGGATATGATGTGAACAATGGTTGCAAATAGATCTTCAATGCTACATCCACAATCTTGGCTCAACAACATAAATGGATGCACTAAACCCTTGACATAATGCTTGAATCTTGATGATGGCTCCAAATTCTTGATGAATTACTCTTGAATGCATAGACTTGTCTTAGGAATGAATACTTGAATGCTTGTTATGAAAATGATTGGAGGAACCTTGTAAATTTATACTTATTCATGCTTAATATCCTGAAATTACACCACAACAAGCTGACATAGGAAATCATTAATTAAAGGAAGCCAAATCCTGCCAGAATTTGAAATTGAATCCCAAAAATAAGCCAAGGAGAACTAAGATGCCCTAAGTGGTGTCTTAGTCCTATGGACACAGAAAAAGTAACCCTTCTACTTTTTCTCATGTTCAGGCCCTCCTAGTGAACTTTAGCATGATTTTTCCTAGATTTAATGTTGTAATGTGGTAAACACGTTCACATTATGTTTTGGACCCTTGTGAATCATTAAGACTTCTAGGATGTCTTGTAAAAGTGTTATGAAGTGTTGTAATCCACTTTCACACTTTTCTAGGACCCTTTCAGCATAATTCACCTAAATAACCCCTTTTTTATCACTTATCAAGTCTTATTTCAAAGTGTTGTAAAGAGTTGTAACAAACTCTCACATGTTTCTAGACTTGTCATCACTAATTCAACCCTTTCTCATGTTTAAATGACCCCTTAATACACTTTTCAGCCATACTTAAGTGTATTTTTGAGGATATTCCTGTTAAACATTATTTAATACACTTTAATCTCTGAAACCCAGTGAAATTGGCCTGGTGGGACCAAGTCGCCACCTGGGGCGACTTAGTCCCACTGGGCACAAAAATAAAAATAATTTTAATTTCTTAGCGAGATTTTATTCTCTTACCCTTGAGGTCGGCCTGTGATGTGTTATTTTCAAGAAATTTAAGAAAATCAAGTATAAATAAAGGTTTTTCCTCTCATTTTAACCCCCATTCATTTAAGCATTCATTCACCTAAGCAATTCATCAATTCACTTAAACATTCAAGCACTCTAAGCATAATCAAGTCATCCATTGGAGCACTTGATTGCATATCTTTAGATTTCTACATCAAGGGTTTGGTAAGTTTATGACATTGCATGTTATTTATTTATCATTCTCTTCATATTTCATTTCATTTCATAGGGTTTGATTACCAAAGTGAGGTTTGACCAAGGTAAACCCCTATACTCTAACCCTTAACCCTTTTCCCCCTCTTTGCATGTGTGTTTGCAAACTTTGTATGCAGATTTGTCAAAGAGTTTGGTGTCAAAAAGTGGTCAACAATCCATCAAAGTAAAAAAAGCCCTAATTGAAGCTTGGAGACCTCTTTCAACTTATTTTCTGTAGAATTAGGATCAGGCTCCTATCAAAAAAGCAAGTGCAGACCGGAAGCTACAAAATCCTATTCCAAAAAATTCTAGAAATATCTAGGTGGACTAAGTTGCATTTGTGGAAAATTATTCCCACTGCTAGGCCTGCAAATTGATTTTCACATTTTTGGACACCTATTTGGTAGATTCTTGTTTTGACAAATTTTTCCCAAAACTGGACTAAGTCACCCATCATGGTGTAAGTGTCCCAGTCAACATTTCCAATCAATTTTATAGGATTCTAGAGCCTCTCTACATCAGATTCCAAATTCTAGGTGCACCTCTTCAGTTCTGTTTAATTATTTCATCATTTACTCACATTCTTAGGTATTTTTGCATACATAACTATGTTTTCCAGCACTTTGCACTTCTTAGGATTAGCATCAATAAATCATTTCTTTTACAGTTTGTTACATTTAGACATCACATTTAGATACATTTCATCCATTTTAAATTAATCTTGAGAGTAGACATTAGCATTTTGGCCACATCTCCTCTCCTTTTAGGTGAAAATCCTAGAAGAGTTAGAGGAACCCTTGGGAAACCAAAATAATTGTTTACATTTTGGTGAACCTGACTTTTGAACATATTTTCTTCTAATTTCAAGTGCATCCTAGGTCTAATTTTCATTAGCATTGCATTAGGTTTTGCATTGTTTAAATTGCATCCTAGGGTTTTAAAAATTGCATTAGTGAAAAGCTCATATAGCTTGCATTTTTGCATCATCTTTCATTTGAAAACAACAAAAAATATGCATTTTCATACCATAGCTGCATCTGTGTATCTATGGAACATCAAATTGCATTCAATTTTTTTGAAAAATCACAAAAAAATCCTCATTGGGACTAATTTGCCACACTGGGCGGCTTAGTCCTTTTGCACATTTTACACTATTATTTCTGGCATTTTCTGTACATTTTCTACATTTATGTTTTCTGTTATTGCATCTTTGTTACAATTTCTAGAAATTTTGTTATTAGCATGTTATTGCTCCTAGTTTACATTTCATTTAAATCCACCCCTCCTTTAGTAGCCCTTGTATGAGTGTTTGGTGCCCTATTGATAATAATTTAGTGAGAAGAAGTTCACAACTCATGGCATCCCATGATAACACAATCATTGTGGACCTTGGGCTATCTCGAGCTACTACTCCTAGTATTGACAATAGTGCATTAGGCATGGACCCTACCTTTAGCAATACTGTGCCTTCCAATAGCATGCAAGTTGACACATCAAATGATCACATTGCACAAGAAAAATTCATTAACATTCATGAGGATTTAACACATTTGCAACAAAACTCGTGTCTTGCAAATATTTCAACTACTGCGATTCGTTCTATAGAACATATCCATCACCTGATTGAAAGTGACAAAGGATTCAACATTATGAAACACATTGCTAAGATATACAACAAACATGCTCCTACATCCCAACCAATAAACATAGTGGTTAGTCAAGGAGGACTTAACTCTCCTCCTCCCTCCATAGTGGCATCCATACCTACCTACACCACTACACAAGTCACAATCACAATGCAACAGGTTAGCAATGCAATTCCTTCCCTGACTATTCTTGTTAGCATTCCTAATTCTTTTGTGGCATCAAATTTTTTCTACTCTCCCACAATACCATCCATTAGAATTCCCTTCACTTGCCCTACCACTACATACACTCCATCTCCACTTTCCCTTCCACCTCATACCACTTACACTGACCCTCTTATCACATTATGTTTTCAAACCATCTCCTCCATGCAAAAACAAATATCCACCATCAACCAAAACTAGAATGGGACACCCACCTATAATGTCCAAAGCAACCCACTCTCTTTAAAAATCCTAAGAACATGGATGCCACAAGGAATATAAATGCCTAGATTTGAGAAGTATGGAGGAAAGGGTGATCCTACTAGTCATGTTAACTCCTACACAACCTTGTGCAGTGACTTTGTCCTTGATGATAAACTATTGGCTAAACTGTTTACTAGGAATTTAAAAGACACTGCCTTAGAGTGGTTTTCATTCTTACCCAATAATTCAATTCGTTCATTCAATGAACTAGTTGATGCATTGATAAGTCATTTTCAAGTTCGTATGACTCCAAAGAAGATATTGGCTCATTTAATGAGATGCAAACAAAATATTGATGAAAAAGTAAACGATTTCATCTCATGCTATTAGTCACTTTATGCCCAACTTGATGTTAAAATTCCTGATCTGCATCTCCAAAAGATGTTCATTGAAAATTTTCAAATTCAAATCCAAGATAGATTGACCATAATGAAATTTCCCTCTTTCATGCACTTGTGCACAACCCTTTGCAATTATCATAATTCGGTCAGTAGTCGTGATGCAAAGTCCACTGTCAACTAAACTAAAAAATCCAAACCTAGCATTGCCAACAATTTTCTACCATTTCAAAAACAAAACAAAGGGTTCTTACAATTCAACTCCCCTCCTCCACAACCAACTCAACCTATCAACAACCAAGTAGTAGCTATTAAATCTGTGATACCTTATAGTTATGGAGATCCAAAATGACAATTTACACCTTTACCAGAAACTCTCCATAACACAATGATCCAACTTATACATCAAAAAATGATTTCTTTACCTACTATTAAACCATTAGATCCAACTAAACCTTTTCTTCCAAATTTTCAACCTAATGCTTATTGCCATTATCATAGACAAAATGGACATGACATAGAACAGTGTAAGTGTCTTAAACACATAGTGCAAGACCTCATTGATTCTGGTCATCTATCCATCTCAAATGTTATTATTAAAGGCAATACATCTGCTGCCCCACCCAATCAAAACTTGCAAAATTTTACCAATCCGATGCCTAAAAATAATGTGTCATTTGTTAAAGCCAGTGAAACTCAAAACAATTATGTGATGATTGTTCATAAAGAGATTAAACATCCTGATCCTATTCCACATATCACTTCTATTAATCCTATGGGTGATCTGGTAGGAGCGATAGACATTATCCCTCGTAAGGGCCAACCTAAGAAAAATATTGATATTACTTTCTCTTCTAAGGATATTCTTCTGAATCTTCCAGATGGTCCTCTCTACATAGCCGGTCATATTTATGATAATCCCATGAATGGGATACTAATAGATCCCGCCTGTGGTGAGAATGTGATCACTGAGGAATTTTTGGTATTACATGATCTTTATCAAGATATTTATGACAAACCAAGAACATGGATCAAAACACACAATGATTTCGTGTGCCCTAGGATAGGATCGATCAATCTTCCATTATAGATAGGACCTTAGACAATGGATGTTACATTCTCTATCATTCCATAGTCAAATTAGTTTTGTCTGTGGCTAGGCCATCCATGGCTCCGCTTGATGAAAGTTGTCCCTTCAGTCATACATAAATGTTTGAAGTTTTCACTTGACAATGACATATTCATTGTTCACCATAGTGGCTTTAATCCTTTGTATTCTAAAGGAAAATTCTCCTTAGAAGCCTTTTGGCCCGAGCCCATGGAACCCATAACATGTCACAAAGATTTATTTTTCATTACTTATCAAAAGTTTAAAGCAAAGAAAATTATCAAATTGTCTCTCTACAACCAATCCCCATCCACTTCCGACACTCCCATCCTCAATGAGACAATGCTTCAACCTAAGACCGAACCACTAACTCTAGATCAACCACCACTAAACACTTCACCTTCCTCATCTAAACGCCCAAGAGATAATGAAACCAACCCCATCATGCCCCCTCGCCTAAAACAAGTTTATAAAGAAAAAGATAAAGTGATTGAATCACCTCCTATGGTTCCTTCTGTTCCTCCCCTTTGGGAATAAAATGAGCCTATGGTGGATCAACCCGCTCTTACACCTACACAACTTTAGAATTGAATCACAAGAAACTGCGGTGCTAGGGAGCGTAGGCATCAATGTCATCTCCTTGCTCATCAATTACAAATTGAAGAAAACAAAGAAAACCAACATCCGCCTTTGACAAAAGCATTGCTTGATGACCATCCTCTCCAATCACAACAAAATGATTCAATACAACAACCGCAACTCCTGATACACCCTTCATTGGAAATTACCATCCATCCTCTTGTTGTGATTAATCTGGATGATGATGATGATGAGATCTCTAAAATAGACGAAGAAGTGCATAATGATTTGAATACATTATTTTCCTCTTCCATGATCTTAAATGACAAATCTCCTACAATAGGTGTAGAACCTAGTACTTCCCCTAGTTTGACACTTGCAATTGTCCCTTTGGACAGTCAACCGCTCTCACAATACAATGAACATGATTGGAAGGTAGATAACTTGTTAGATGGTTGACTTGCATTCACCTTGCTATCCTTTTGCATTTTTCTTTTATTTTGAGCTTGTATGTGCGTATCATGTTCCCCTGTAACGTGATGTTTGGTGTTCTCCTCTCTTCATAATATTCCTCTATTTGTAGCTTCATTCAATTGTCTATGTTATACATTGCTTTTTTCTATCACTTTTGTTTTGTGTTTTCCTTTTTGGGATGACGCAAGGGTAGAGATTCCCTATGTCTCTTCCATGTTGACCTAAAAGGCCCTTTTTCTTTTCTTTTTTTCTTTTGTTTTGTGTTTTCCTTTTAGGGATGATGTAAGGTATTGATACAAAAATGTCTCTGTCATGTTGACCCAAGAGCTTTTTCCTTTTCTTTTGCCTCTTCGTTTTCATTTTTATTGTGTTTTCATTTCGAGGATGATGCAAAGTGTTGCGACAAAAATGTCTCTTCCATGTTGACCCAAATAGATCTTTCTTGTTCTTTTGTTTTTGCTCTCTTTGTTTCATTCTTCTAGCTCTATGTGTATTTGGGAAATTATGATGACAATTCTGAGCCCTTTAATCAAAACATTGTAGCAACGAACATACTGACCCCAAATCCATAGATCCCTTATGTGTTTGGTCCATTCCTTTTTTGGGGCAACCCCTCTTTTTTTTCCTTTTTCCTTCACATGACACAACCTTACTTGGAAACATATGACTTGGCATAGGGGATTTCCAAGTTGGCTCTCATGTCTTGTTTTTTTTTGCATTTTTCACATTTCTACTTTAAAGTAATTTCTCACAGAACTGTGTGTAGCAATTCCTTTAAAGTTGGGGCATACATTGGTATTATTCATTTGCATTTTTATTTTTCTTGGTTCTTAGTGCAACCTTGTTACTTTTTACGATGCATTTTTCGCTTTGTGGATGACATTGGGTGTGATGTCTTTTATGAGTGCGATCTATCTTAGCATATTACATTCCTCTTAGTGGCTTGATGTGATGCACTGCATCCCCTAAGTTGTAGATATTCTATTCTTTGATTGGTGCTCTCTTGGGGACATTAGAAATAATGTTCCCTAAGTTATAGACCTTGAATGAACTTAGCAAGACTCATTTGAACATCCTTTTGCATGTTATATTTTTCATTTACATGGCCACCTTGCATAACACAACTTGCATGCCTGTGGTGCCATTAATTTGTTCATGAGTTCTAAGCATACAAAGCTTTGCTTGTGTCATGAAGTACGAAATGAAATTGTCTTTTGCGGCACCTTATTAAAGTTATCAAGAGGTATAACTTTGATATGGTTGAGCGGGAAGCCCATTTCGAGGCACGAATTTCCCCATAGCCACCTTTTGGGATTTCTTAGCCCGTGGACAACTAGAAGTTCTGTGGCCCCAAAGTGAGTATGTTGTGGATTTCTCACCCTACGGACAACTAGAAGTTCCATGGCCCTAGAGTGAGTATACTTGGGCCATCTCACCCGACGGACAACCATGAGTTATGTCACCCCAGAGTGAGTACACATTTATTATTTCAAAACAACCTAGATCTGATCCACGACGGGTTGGAAAAATGATCAAAGATTTCTTCTCCTGATGTCTCTCCCATTGGTGATGAAGGTATCTTGACAAAAGAAGACAATCATCAAAGATCATGAAAGTCTTGCTTGTCTTTTTTTCTCCTCCCCCTTGCAAAGAAATTATGACACACAAAGTTGGAATCATTTCCACTACCTTACCGAGTCTCCATTCATCTCCCAACACCTCCCCTACTTATGAAAATCCTTTAGTGAATAAGGATTAAATCATGAATGATCATGACAAACACATTTGTGTGGAGGATATGGTTGAGAGCTATGACAATCCTACCTCTCCTACTCAAGTAGACATTCTAGGACATGAGGATGTAAGTATAAATAATCATGACAATCAACCCTTTTCTTATCCTAATATTTTCTGTACACATGGAGAAGATAGTTTAGTGTTAGAAGATATCGTGATGGAAGATCTATTTGAACAAAAAAGTCCAATCATTAGTAACCATGAAACTCCTAGTTATCCTTCTCTTGATGCCTCTCCTATGGGCAATGAAGCTATCTTTCCAAATCCAATTATGACACGTTATGAATATATTAGCTCTCCTCCTAGGGTTGATATTATGGCACATAAGAATGATACCTTAGAGAAAGCAGACAACCAAATAAAGCATTCTTCTCATATCACCACTATTGATACTCAACACAATCCAACCCTTAATCACCCCCTTGTGTGTGCTGAAGTTATTTTGGGCACACCTAACAATCCTATCATTCTTTACCCACCATTACACAAGAGACAAGCTCACAATATACCCAACCTCATTCTTCCAAATCATGGTCTTCGTGATTGTCCTTTCATAGAAATCAACCCATCCAACAAACCTTCACTCAACATCCATACTATCACTCAAGATTCTTCCCAACAAACTGTAACCTTGGTACATCCTAAATTGATAGATATCTCATTAAAAATGTATCAAGCATAAGCTTAGTTTCCTTATACACATAAATAACATTAGTTGTTGCTCCTTGCCATGCAATAGTTGTAGAATCATAGCATACTCACTATTGCATGTTTTGCATCCATTGCAAGGGGAAACATACCATCATCCATTTTGGGCTCACCCTTGTCTTGCACTAAGTGGGGGAAAAGGGTTAGAAAGCCTTATCCATGTATGTCACTTGCCATTGTCTCTTTTGACTAATTTTTAACCTTTCATGAATGTATAAGATCAAGTTTGGGATGTGGACGACATGTCTTAAGATTGACTCGCATGTCACATACTACTTTTCTTTATGAGGTAACTTATCAAAAACATATGACTTGGCATAGGGATTTTCAAGTACACTCTCATATCCTCTTCTACTTTAAATCAATTGCTCACAAAACAGTGTGTAGCAACCGCTTCAAAGTGGGGGCATACATAGATAACATCTTTGTGCAAATTTCATGGTGTGATTTACTTTTTCTTGTGACATGTCCTCGCCTTAGTGGTGTCATTGGGTTTGATTCCTTCCAAGAGTGTACAATCAACTAAAGTGGCTTGATGCGAACGAGGCATCCCATGGATAACGATCTGACACCCTAACTTGTCCTCTCTTGGAGACATTAGGCACAATGCTCCCTAAGAAGAAGACCTTACTTGAACAAAGAAAAATACCCTTTAACAAAATTCCTTTCATGATATTCAAATTTTTTTACAAAAAACATTACATTGTGGTGCCTTATCAATGTTATCAGGAGCATAACTTTGGTATGGGCATGACTTTCTCATTATATGGTGGGAAGCCGACACACTAGCATGACTCTGTCACTAAACCACTTCTTTGGGACATTTCACCCTGCGAATGACCTGATGTTTTGTGGCCCCAGAGTGAGCGCATATTTTCCACCCCATTTTTATTTCCTTTAGTTATTTCCATTGCATGATTATGTATCTTGATGGTTTGATTTAGGATCTTGGATCCGGGGGGCTTGACTGCCTTCTTGATCTTTGTCATCCTTTGTCATCTGCATCTGTACACTTGGATCTCTCTTGAATGTCTACTTTAGTGTGAGTTTGAAGCAAGTTCATCCTCTCACTAAAGTGGGGGCTAAATGTACCGTAGAAAAAGGGACCTCTTGCTTGACATGGGAATAATTCATAACAAAATGGACTTAATGATGTCTTAATCTAGTGTTGTGAGGTGTTTTTCACATCCACACTAGGTTTTGGACCCTTTAAAATGCATTTATTAATGTCTTGTGAAGGTGTTGTGAAGTTTTGTAACACATTTCTACACTTTTCTAGACTCTTTTCATTACAATTCACCTAAAAAACACCTTTTCATCACTTATCAAGTCCTATTTTAAAGTGTTATAAAGTCTTGTAACAAGATTTCACGCTTTTCTAAGCTTATTTTCACTATTTACACCTTTCCCCTTTATGCAGTCATAAGACTTAATTAAGTTTATTTTTGAATATAAACTTGAGAAACAACATTAAATGCAAGTTAATTCCCAACACCCACTTACAAGCCCAAGGTGAGATCCATTCACCATGGGTGGTGAATGAGTCCCAGTAGGCCAAATTTCTAGCATCAACAACATTTCAAATGTCAATTCCAACCTCCTTCCATATCTCAGGTGCACACTTTCAGTTTCATCCATTTTTCTTTTAGTTTTGCATTCATTTCTAGGTGTTTTTGCATTACATAATGTGTTTTCAAACAAATTATTTTCCTTTAGTTTCCATTAATTAATCAATCAATCTTATTAGTTTCTTGCATTCAAACATTGCATCTAGGTATATTACATCCATATTGCATTGACTTTGAGTGTAGACATGAGCATTTTGGCCCTTCTTTCTCCTTTAAGGTGAAAAATCCTAGAAGTGCTAGAAAGGATTAGGATGCCAAAATATTTGCTACAGTGCCAAACCTTTCAATAGTGGGATCCCTAGGTTTGTTGAGAAAAATGTCAACATATAAAATCAAGTCAGGTTTGAAGACCTCATAGGGAACTTTGTTATCCATGAAGTTCTTGGTTCAACGACCTCCATATAACAATTGTCTTTATCCACCATAAAAGTAATATCATTCTTGTAACTCTCCACAACTTGTGAGGGTATCCTATCCTTCTTTTGTATTTTATTTTGAAATGTTTTGAAGAAAACCCTAGAACATTGTATCACATTGTTTGATATATGAAAAACTATGCATGTGGCCCCTAATCTCATGTGTAATAGGAATATCCCTTCTCTAGACCACATTCTTCAAACTAGGAAATTCCTTCATGAAATAGAACATGTAAGACAAATAATCAGAGTGCCATACCATAAATTGTAGTTTGAATCCTTGGTTCTTTGAAAATTCACCAACAATTGTTCTTGCAAGAGCTCACAAAGATGATAGTCATTTCCTTCCTTCACCATTTGATGAGTAGTGTAGATGGTGGTGGTGGTAGCAGACCCTTCCCTGTTTGTGTAATAAACCTTTTATGTGATTCCCATCATGGCATACCATACCCCTAGGTCAGAGATTTCATCCATAGTTGGGGTTCTTTTGTCAAAATTTGCTCTTGTAAGCTTCATGTAACCTCTTCATTCTTCATGGCCTTCAGTACTGGCACAAGTTCAGTGGAGCACAAATTAGTCACAACCTTGATGGCTAACTTTATGATCAGGTAGGCTTGATCAAGCCAAAATATATATTCATGGATCTAGCTCAAGGTGATTCTGACCCATTCATCTTCATAGAAAAAGTTGGGGAAACCCTTCCACATGTCTAAACATTTTTCCTCTACATTTGCATACTCTGGTTTGAGCTAAAAACCATCACCTAAGAGATAATTGCTTCTAAACTCTTCCAACTTTAGATGATTGTACTCATTTAGCTGTGAGCGAATATAGATGTGAATATATTCACAATGAAGCACATTGATCAAAATGTGAGAAAATGCTCCATCCTTGTTGGTCACAGTAGATATGTATGGATGTTTCTTGAATTTTGGGCTTGGCTTCTCAAAAAAATCAATAACTATTGGTGTAGCCATGATAACACTTTTTGAAACTATGGGTTTTCAAGAAAAAATGAGAAATACCTTTGAATACTACCATTAGGGTTTGCATGTAAATTCATTGAAAACCTTCTTCACTTCCTTAGCTCTTGCACACACTTGATATCATTCAAATGAGATCAAATTTGATCAAGTAGGGATAAAATACTCTTGACACCTACCCTAGTTGCTCCACATTAAGTGCATTTTTTTGACACAAGTAGCATTTTCATTGTTTTGTGATAGATCAATGAGATCCATGGTTATTCAATAATATTCTAGAGATAGTGTATTTGCTCCAAAACCTTGAGAAAAAGCCATAATATCACTAGCCAGACATACCCAAGTCACCATTAACTATTATGCTAAAGACTTCAAAATCTTATGCATTACAAGGGTTTGGAAAGATTTGTAATTGCAACCCCCCTAAGACAATACTTTCTTCTAGTTACTAGAGGATCCATCTGCACAAGGCCGAGGTATAGAGTCATTCTTTACTTCACTATTTTCCTTCTTCTTTCATATCTTGTTCATTTCCTTCTTTTGCTAATTAGTGTCATTATTCTTTTGAGAAGAATTTCTTGCATTCTTTCCCTTGTAAAACCTTGCAATGTGTCCTGGTTTATTGTAGTTGTAGTAGGTGTTACTAGGTTGCAAAGCATATTTACTTCTTTTCACATTAGATTTGCAATAAAAAACCTTATGACCAAGTTTTTTGTATGTGTAATAGTATCCATAGAAGGATTAAGAATCCACAACATTATTCGTATTCATAAACTATTCCTTATCACTTTACTTTTTCATTCATTATCCTTATGGCCAATATTATTGCAAACATAAAATTGACCATGATATGATTGAGATTTCATACCATTTCACCTTGGAGGCCTAAATGAATTTTGACTCATCTTACTTCTACATTCAATAGCCTTATGTCAAAAATTATGGCATGAATAGTAATAAGCTTGAAAAGATTGATTGAACCTGGTAGGGGCATTTTGTCTAGTTGGTGGAGGACCTTTGAATCTTTTTTGTCTTTGGAAAAGAATGAATCCAACTTCTTTCTTTTTTCCTTGATTTGTCTTTGCATCTTTGGAGGATGTCTTCTTAGGTTCTTAAGTGGAAGATTTCTCCTCCTTTCTTTCGAAATTTCCTTCTACTTTGAATTTATCATACAAGTTTGTAGATGCATTGATAATAAGACTTTTCCCCTTTTCAAAACCAAGACCAAATTTTTATTTTGATGAATTTTCAGAGTTAATAAACTCATCAATAATTACAGAACCTTCTTTTAGTTTTAAGCCCTTATCAATTTTCTCTTTTTCTCTTTCCATCTCTTTTCTTAGAGTGACAATCTCTTCCTCAATCTTTGAATATTCAGCTACTTTATCATTGAGCTTGGTATTCAAGAAATCCACAATCCTCTTCCCTTCTTCAACTTTAACTTTCAAATTAGAGATCACATTTTCTTCTTCCTTGAGTTTAGTCTCACATCCTTTACCTCCTTCCATTTTAGATTTTAGTTTCCCAATTCCTTCTTTTGGTTCTTTTTCTTGTGCCTTCAATATCACAATGATCTCCTTTGATTTTTCAAGCATGCAATCATATTTTAGATTTAATGTTCTTGCTTCATCTAGATCTTCAAGAGTAGATTTGTGTTCTCCTTCAAAATCTACTTGGTAATTTTTTGGACTGATATCCCAACCTTCAGGTTTCATTGACTCTAGATCTGATTATAGAAAAAACATATAATTGATCATTGCTTCAAATAACATGTGTTCAAGTATAGGATCTACCTCAGCTGTTAGGCTTCTCAAAGGAACTTGGATCTGATACTAATTGTTAAACACACCAAAGTGCTAAGAGGGGGGGGGGAATCAGTATATACTAAAACTTTAAAAACTCCATTTACAAATTAAACATCAAATCACATTAACTGAAAGAAGAACAAAAATGAAAACAT
Organism: Sequoia sempervirens; assembly: GCA_007258455.2. NCBI lineage: Eukaryota > Viridiplantae > Streptophyta > Pinopsida > Cupressales > Cupressaceae > Sequoia > Sequoia sempervirens. The sequence goes on along the minus strand of VDFB02052050.1, from coordinate 24,237 downwards.
GCACCACACAAGGACACCAAAATTTTTACATGGAAAACCCAATGAGGGAAAAACCACAATGAGAGTAGACTCACAATATATAAATCTCACTACATACAAAAATTACAATGTTGTTTAAGGCTCACTACCTATGGACTTCAAGGCTAAGGAACACAATCTTAGGGTAAGCTACAAGGGCCCACTAAAGAGGCTTACTACCTGATAGCAATATACATGACACTTATAATGAAAACATAAACATGCACTGTTATAAAAGAAGCATCTAACATATGATGATGTTGTAACCCCTTTTTCACATAATTACTCCATCATAATGACTTTGCAAACTTCATATTCAACATAATATACACTCTCTCTAATATCAATTCACAAATTATTTTATTCTATAAAACCTTCTGCAACAACTCAAAGCACCAATTATGTCAACTCCAGGATGAGCTATAAAATGAAATATGTGATATTACATAGGTCAACTCCAAAAATATACATTATAATTTTTTAGTGAAATAAGTTGCAGATCACAACACATGACATAACAAGGCCCAAATACATGACAACACATCCTTCAAAGAAAAATTAACTAATCAAGATCAACCACAAATGAAGGAAACTAGTCTGTCAACCCAAACAACATCAACACCACCAAAATTGCTAACTATTCATCTTTACACCATCAGGGAGAAACCAAAAACATGATGTAGACTAAGATGTGAACAATGTAGGTAATCAAAAAATTCCTTACAACCTTCTCCTTAAGAATCTAATCATCATATGTTGGCACAAATGAAGAAACCTACTAAATATGCAAGAATAGAGCATTACAAGTAGATTGTGACACATTAGCACTTAAGATATAGCACTGTGACTCACCAAAACATCTAAAACACATATGGATGAACCCATACACCTCTTTGAACATATCCTCAAGTTTTCACAACCATATCTATCACTTTGAAGGAATGCAAAGAAAACTGGAGAACATTTGAGATACTTAACTATGTTATTCTGCAATCTAGAAAATTGTTACATCTTTAAACTCTTGTTGTAGAAATTCTTATGACATGAAATTATAGGAATAAACTCATTACTAGCTTCTAAAATCATCTTCAAAACCACACCAACAAATCATGCAATGTGGAGGAATAAAAACTAGTCATCAACTTAGGAAAATATGCAGTTTTTTCCTTAGACAATTTTTCTCAGCAAAGAAACTGACTTTGATCTAACCCTTTGAAACATGGAGAAAACAAACAACAATAGGCAACTATCTTAATCATGATCATACCATACTTCTGGATAGACATGCTGTCACCTTATGCATTTTCTAGGACTTCTAAATCGACTTGCCTCAAACATGCTGACTCCAAGTTTGTCTATGTCAAATCATCTTTCTCAAATATATCACTGTATCATAAAAAATATACAAAAAAATATACAAACATAACCTCAAGTTGACATTAATGACAACATATATTGAGTTGACATCAATGACAATATACATGTATTTCCAACATTGTAGTCTACTTCTCTACATTTTTTTGAAGAGCCTCAATAGTTTAGGAATCTAGTTTGTTCTAAGGAATAGACAAAGGAGACTCCTTAATTTTATGCTTAACAAACTAGCACAAAACAAGTATTGGATAATGTAGACACTCAAAATATCCTGATTGATATCATGCACTCGATTCTTGATTAACTAACTTTGATTCTTCCTTGATCATTTCTTTACTAACGAATTAATTGAATAATCTTTATTTAATTAATTCATCAAAATTCCTCCTTTAATTAAACAAATCAACTTTATTTAATTAAATCCTAATTTTCTCTCTTTGATTAAATAAATCAACTTTATTTAATTAAATCCTAATTCTCTCTCTAATTAAATAAATCAATTTTATTTAATTAAATCCTAATGTTCTTCATTTAATTGAATAAATCAAATTTATTTAATTAAATTAACTAATCTTCCAATATCTTCTCATTTGATTTAAATGAACCCAAACATCTAAATCAAATGTCACCGATCAAACTAATTTCATCTAAGTTATATAATCCTAAATTAATTAACTCCTAACACTAATCCTCCATTCCTATAGCTTTTGCAAGTTTCACATGTAAATCAATTTAATTGATTGAGTAATTATCTTATTTTCATTCAAATGTGGCATATTCTTTTGAATATTCCACCCACTTGACTTTTCCCTCCCAAAGGACTTTTGTCCTCCACCTTTGCATTGAAGGCTCTTACATGTCCTCTCCTTGAGCCAACTTGGCATTAATTCCTCTTACATCCCCTCTTACACAAGCCACCTATTGAAATTCAAATTTCACCTACATGCATTTAACATGCACATTGTTCAAAATGTGCTCCACTCTTCTTCATTAGCATGTTGACAAGTGGCACAATGCCATTAGTCCAATCTTTAATCCCACATTCTCCCCATTCTTCATTCTTGAAACCTTCTTCATTATAAATAGAGGACTTCTCTATTGATTTGGAAACACAACTTCATGCAAATCCATTATAGCCATTTGAGTTCAAAGCATCCATGATTTCATCCACAATTTCATCCAAGTTAGCATAGAATTTCATCATCCCTAGCTAGGTTATTGAAATTTTGCATCAAGAATCACACATCCATCATCAAGCTTATCATGGGATTGGAAAAGGGGTTCTTTCCACATAAAAGAAGCACCAATCCCCCTATGGGATGATGGTTTGAGCATTAGAATAGTATTTCATTAGTAATTTGTTTGGTATTTTACTTTATTTTCATGTTCTTGTGTTCAAATGAATTTCATAGGGAATGCTTGTTTACACTTGTTTAAGGACTAATGTTTGATTGATTGTTCATGTTTGAGTAGGTCTAGGAAAAACATTCATAGATAAATCAAGATATAACACATGTTGAGTGTGACAAATATGACCAATTTGGATATCCATAGAATCATTCAAATCTTTGGAAAGATCAATCTCAACACACATAAAATTTTGTGGGCAGGCTTGAAAGAATTTATTAGATTAAACACATATGAATTTTCCAAGAGAAGCAACAATAGTGGTTAATAATTTCAAACAAGGTAGATGTAATCTAGGAAATTCAATCTAAACAAATACATAAAGTCTCTTTTCATCCAAGATGAAAAAATCATGCATCCTGACTCTTTCTCTCTCACCTGGGTTGTTCCAAAGGTACAAAGTGACATAAGTATGGCAACAAACTCTAGAAAAGACACAAACCCTAGCATAGCTCTTCTCTCCAATTAAGGATCCTCATTTGAAAGGATAAATTTAACTAAGCATATCTTAAATTTTCATATTTAAATTTTGGTGAACTCAACATGCTTTTATTTTTACTTATCCTATTATTTCGTTTGCTCTCACTTTGTATTTAATAATTATTTAGAAATGTTCAATACATGTACCACCTACTTATAATAGAAACTAGTGCAATTTGATGTCATCATGGGTGCATTATATAGGAAGGGAAATGACACCTCTATTATAATATTTTTTTATTATTCCTCCAAACTTGTTTCTACACTAGGTATTCTTCATTTGTTTTCTAGTTTCTATATTTTGAAGAAAAAACCACAATATTTTCATTTTAAATACTATTGCTCGCTTATTTATGTTAGATACCATTTATATATTAGATTCTATTTAGAATAAGACTATTCAAGTTATCTCCTTAATTTGATCCTCTTGCATTGTCTCTCTTCTTTAATTATGTCTCCCAAATAGATGAGAGATTTTTTTATTTATATGATAACCCAATTCTTGATGAAGACTTCCCTTTTTTCAATAATAGTAGCCATCTAGAGGTCACATCTTCAAATCCCTTGGATCTCTCAGGGGATGTTGAATCCCTATATTCTTCCCTTCTTAACTATGGTGATCATCTTGGATTATATTTCTTTACCTTGCATACTGTAATATTTTTACTAATGATTCTACTTAAATTAATGATGAGGCCCACCTATATTTTAAAAGTTGAATTCTACATTCCTCATCTCATGATATATGTAAGTTTTCTCATCCATCACCTATTTCCATTTGATGTAATCTTCCCAATAACAATCCAGAGCATGATAGAATCATTGACCAATTTCTCAACATAACATTGGTTGATCTTTCTTCAATATTGAACATTATTCCCATAAATCCTTATCCCCTATTCATTCACCTATAGTTGAATAACCTTAGCTAGACATGAATCCTTCAATATATTTCATCATCTTCTTTACCTACTATTCCTTATACACCAATCTCTTGCCAAAGTCATTACCTTCCACTTCCTATTAGCCTTTTTCAAATCATCAACCTTTTCTCATTCCATCCAATGAAAAATACTACACACAACTTGGTGACCCTCCTCAAAGAATCCTATAAATATATTTGGAGACTCAATCAATCAATCTTTGTCCTAAATTCTAGAAGATATCAAAGCAATCATTTAGCATTTCTTTCTTGCACATACCATAGGGTGCAAGGGAATTCTACCAATAAATGCCATGTACCTCAAAACATTACCAATGTAGGTGTCATCATTTTTTCTATTCATGATGCACCTTTCAATTCTTCATCTAATGATGACATTGGTTTGGTACATTAATCCACATATATTCATGACACACTCCCTACTCATGATAGATATGATATTGACTATGATGCTTCTCATACATGTACTTCTCGCATACCTCCTCCTTCTACCCTATTACCAATCATGCAAAGTGTCATATTCCTATTAATCTAATATTCAAACAACTTCCCATATCTTCTAATGCGTTGATATTTTAGTCTTTTGTGAAAATTTTGTCTCTATCCTCCAGATTTTTTATTGCCACCCCTAAATTTTTTAAAAAACTTTCCCCCACAACCTCCTTGTGAGGTGCATTTTTGTTAAGATGTTTAGAGTTACGTATGTCTTTCTCACCTAGAAATTCATGCCATATTAGACATTAACACATGACATTGAAATTGCTTCTATAATAACATTAAAATTACCCCATTATCATATTGACACTACCTTTTATCACTTTCATCACCAAGTACACAATATTAAGACTACCTCTATCTTGCTCTCCTTATTTTGTTATCCATGTATGTATAATTTTACAGTACTATAAATTAAATGGCAGCTAAGTAGATTAGACAATTTCAAATTATACAATACCTCATAAATTCATTAAAAATCATCCATAAACTATCAAATTGTAAAATCTAAAACAAAGTCATAAAAAGACCAGAAGTCATAAATATAAACTAGTTTTAAAAAAATCATTTGTTTTTTTACATGTTTATAGAGAGGTGAATACACTTTCTGACCTTTTTCTTCCCGGGCTTTGGGAATAAGCAAAGGCTTGCCTACATTTACAATTGGTCAGTTTACAATAGGAGCATAGGCTATCTCATGCTTGAGACATCCTTAAACAAAAATGACAAGCAAAGATTGAATACTTTATTTACAGAGAATGTTTGGGGATCCCTGAATAAGAAATTCATTTGCTATCCTACCATCAGGCTTTTCATAGATACTTTCTTCACCCTTCTTCTCGTCCTGCAATATTTTTGCTTCTTTTTCTGGGCATTCGACACAGAGCTCGTAGAAGAATTGCTTGCTTCCTTGTTAATGATTTCACTTGTATACGAACAAGACGAATGGTCCACTTTCACACCAGCTTGTGGATGGTGGGCATTACCATTTTTCATGTGATGACGATGAGATGAGTGAACGTGAATGACACGGGAAGGACTAAATCTGCTGTGTTTGAATTTGGGCATGACGAGATGCAAAATGTGCCGGTCAAAACTACCACTGGTGGCGTCCACGTTCACGTCCTCAGGAATTTTGAAAGGCCTTCTTGTCTTCCATGTTGGGGCGTCATTAGCCATAAGGCGCCACCTCCTCTTAAGCATTCCCACCTCTTTGCAATAACTTTCTCCACGTAATATCACACTCCGCTCCTTATCCATTTGCACCTCTATTTCATCCGTTCTCAAATCTGCACAGCATAAACAGTACGCCTCTCTTTAATCATATGCTTCTTAAAAGAACTTGGAAGAAAAGCTTTGACAAATGGTTAAAGTTTTTAGGTTCATTCAGAAGAAGTATATTATCATCGTATTTCCATTTAATAAACTAAAAACATGTAAAATTGAAAGAAAGATTGAAGAATTAATGTCTAATGTATGATTGAAGTAGCAATGTATAATTCACCTACCTTGAAGGATGAGATTGAGAAAGTAGGAGCAGCGAGTCTCTCTCAATCTAACGTCGCCACAAAACCTTCCAAGTCGAGGCCGGCCATGACTAGAATTTGTTCCGCATGCAGTACTCAATGCTAAATTCAGCTCCATTGCAATTTCCAAAACTTAGAGAGCAGTCCCAAATAAATACAATAAGAACGAGCTAAGAAATACTTGTAGAAATGAGAAAGGCTGTAAAATTAGTGAAAGATTGTGTTAGAGAGAGAAGTAGATGGAGCGGAGCGCATAAATATAGGATTCAGATTTGAAGAGAATGAGAGCGATTATGTGCTGAGTTGATGTTTATTCACTTTCGGTCAGACTCACTGTCTTGTCACCCAAGTAAAAGGGAAGCGCCCAAGAATGGAATATGGAAATACAGAGATGAGAGAGTAGTAAAGAAAAAAACTTCCAAGCGTATGGCCTAAGTAACTCCTCTACCACGCACACGGTTAACCTTTTACAATATGTTCCGTTTCAAATCCTTGTGCTTCCATCCAAATTATTTTGAGCAAGCTTTTGCATTTCTTTACCGGACTTCTTTTAGTCGTTTACTCGATTTAAAAAAAAAGGCTTTAGGAAAATTCACCGCCAGCAACTCATCGTTGGAAAATTCACTGTCAACAATTCACCACCATCAATTTATCGCCGCAGAAAATTTATCACATTAAAAGTTTGCGATTAATTTTCCATGGCGGTTAATTGTTGGTGGTGAATTTTCCTTGAGGTGAATTTGTAATGGTGGTGAATTTTCCCATGGTGAATTGTTAACGATGAATTTTTCGATGGTGAATTGCTGGTGCTGAATTTGCCTGATACCAAAAAAAAATGTTTCATAAAGTGATTTTTTTAATATTGTTCGCTATATAGTTTTGGGTTAAAGGAAATTCATTCATGAGGTCTATTCCATGTGGGAATATGATTGTGTGCCTAATGTTCTTCGTTGACAAATGTGTCAAAGGTAGGGAATTGGGGACTAATCTCATCTCTCAAAGTTCAAGGGGATTATTTTACATTATGAAAAACTAAATTCTTAAGGCTTGTTTGATCAAGTTGAGCTTAATGATTAGTGTTTATGAAATCTTGCATAAGGGAGCACCTATTGTTTAGTGAGATATCATCTTTGTATTATTATGCATTCAATGGTAATAAATGTGGTTTCAATATGTGTTCTCAAGTTTTTCAATTGAATGTAGTCTTTGTTAAAATTGTGAATAAACACGAAATGCAGGATCAAACAACAAATAAAAACACCTTCCACAAAAAGAGAGTTGCAAATAATAACCTGCTATATCATTAACAAGAAACACTTACAAAATAAACCTCAAGAATCTTCAAGGAGATTGTCTAAGATAATATAATGAGGGTAGTGTTTTTAGAAGATTAACCTTAAATGATAAAGGGATTAGATTAGGGCAAGTGTCAACATCCTATGTGATGAAAAATAATGATATAATAAAAGCTCACTCTAGTTAATATAAAAAAGCACTCCTAAGTTTAGTTTAAGTGCATGAGATGAATTAGAATGATAATCAATTAAAGATTAATTAATTATTAGCTAATTCATGACTATTCTAACATCCCCCCTGCCCCCCCTAAGATGAACTTAGGGAGTAGCTAAAAATATTAAAAAAAAAATGTATGAAAAATAAAGAATGCATGACGGGTTTTGGAAAACAAGGTTTGATGAGGTACCCGTGTATAAAAAATATAATCTCTCACAATTGGAGAAAAAGGAGAAAACCTCATGAGGAAAAGTCCTCTTCGAAAGAGATAAAGATGAATGAAGGACTAAAAATCCTCCAAAACAATGTCCCAAAAAGAATAAGAACGCGAAGAATATCACATAAGTATGAAGAAGCTGTAGAAAACTGTTGAATGATGATTGCTATAGTGTTGAAATGAAGTACTAACTACTTATAAACAAATAATGTAATAATATATGCTAACAAGAAGGAGGGGGAGATGGTGGAGTGAGATTAACATAAGTAAAGGTAACAAGGATAGAAAAATAGTAGGAAAATAATGACATCTTAGGATAATTGACATGCTCAATGTGGTTGATTCTTTGTAAGATATCCAACCCCTTGTGGTGAGTGATAAGGTCTTGTAAGGCATCAAAAATAGAATAAATTTGAGCATTTTAATCCCTTCATGGTAAATCAGTTACTCCTTAACTTTAGAATCCTCAATGTATATAAAATATTGTTTTATCAATGAGTGACACCATGAAGCTTTATATCTTTCTATAAACTATTTATTATTTTCTACAACAATAAAATATTGGAATGATTTGAAGCAGTAAACACTAGTATAAGGATTAAGGAAGGGATGCTCTTATTATGTAGTATAAAATAAATGATGCATGTGGGTAGTTATATGAGGCATATGTAAAGAAAGTTGGGCTTGGGAAGGAGGGGGAGATGGTGGAGTGAGATTAAAAAAAGAAAAGATAATAAGGATATAACAATAATAGGAAAATAATGACATCATAGGATAATTGACATGCTTAATGTAGTTGAATCTTTGTAAGACATCTAACCCCTTGGTCTTGCGGGACATCAAAAATAGAATAAAGTTGAGCATTATTCATCATGAATTTAATCCTTTCATGATAAATTGGTTACTCCTTTATAATCCTCAATGTATATCATTATTTTTATCAATGAGTGGCACCATGAAGCTTTTTATCTTACTATAAACTATTTACTATTTTCTATAGCTTCTCCCATCTTGACAAATCTCTCTTCATGAAATGACATTGCATCATCTTGTTTCATACTTCTTGCCTTCAATTTCATTATCTAATATTTGAATATTATCTTTTGTTCCAAAGGAATTAAATCTACTTTCCCATTTGAACTGGTTTCATTAATAATGGGCATACACTATAAATATATCATACAAAAATCATTCAAAAATCTTGAAAAAATTGTTTTGAATATCAATTCATGATTTATAGTTATACTGGATTTCCACTATGTAATTCATCAAAATATGGCTTACTTCATCCTTAATATAAATTAATATAGTAAGTTGTTCCATGGTGATACATGAAAAAATAGCCTTCATATACAAAGTAAAGAGAATATAATGATAATAAAAATGAAAAGCAACAACAATGTGATTTGGAGAAATTGAACATGATGAAAAATATAAAAGTCCATTGAAGCTGTCTTAGAATAAGTCTCATGGACTTTTCTATTGTAAAATTTAAAATGAAAACAACACAAGCATTCTCACAAATATGTAAATCTTGGTATAACCTCTATAAGACATAAAATGAAATAACATAAACCTTTACAAGAAACTTACAAAAACCACTAAAAAATGACCAATTACAATAACCTCCTTTCAAAAAATTACAAGAGGAGTTATAGCATAAGCATAAGAATCTTTTTAATGCAAAATGCACCTGTTAACATGTCCTAGATCCTCTAGGTCCTACTAAAAAAAAATCACATTTATTGTGACGTCGTATAGAAGTTATCACAATCAAACTAGTGAAACACGTTTAGCTAAACTTTGCCAAATTTCTTTCTTTTAATCTCCACCATATATATATGTATTGTCAAAATAGTATTTATGAGTGACACACATACATGTTCATATATAATGGTTGTTTAGTTTTTCTTCCTCTAAGTGTTTTAAATGAATTTCATTGGTATATATTAGTAAGTAAAGGTTAATGTTTATTTTTGTCTCTTTAATATTTTCATAGTCAATTAGTTTAGAATAGATTATATTCACATTATAATTGATTGCAAATAAATAAAATTAGCTTCTAAACTCTCTTGAAGAAATAGAGATAAAAGTGTTTAATGAATCTTAAAGCATGTTATTTAGTTAAACTTTAATTAAAATATGGAATAATTCTCAGGTACACTTTTTTTTATAACAGAATAAGACTGGCATGGATTAATTTAAAATGGAAAATTAAAAAAAAATCATGGTGGTATCTCTAGCAAGTCATAAAAGTGAATGATAGCGTTTCACCTTTACAAAAGAATAAAACAATTGAGTGAGTTTCAAGATATTTTATGCATCTTTATACTACAACGGGAGGGCCTCTAAGGCATCTTTTCTTCCCGTGCTTTATACTCTGAATTTCATACAGAGAATGACGAATTAGCAGTGGGCTTTAAGCCACAAGGGAATAAATGTAATATCTCTAGTTCAACTAGACAAAAGATTCTCTCTGAAAAAACTAAATTCAGACAACCACACGATTCTTATCAGCACCGCTGATTACGACGAGCTATTACAGCAATGAGAGAGAATATATGTGATAAGCCTTCACATAAGAATGGCTTGGAATGCTCAGACATTTCACTTTCTTCCTTTGCCTTTTCATAATTTCCTATCTTCTCATTCTCCTCGTGATCCTCCTCCTGCAGAAGTGGTCCTCTCTTAGCTTGAGCATCTGGTGCACTAGTCATATTGGGGGAAGAGGCCTCTGCTGTCTGTTCTACATCTCCACGTTTTTTCTGCATAACATCTTCCTCCTTCTCTTCTACCTTCTTCATTGAATCGTCTACTGATTGCACAGAATTTGATACACACTCTCTTGGTGGAACCTCCCTACATTGCTCGTCCGCTGACATTTTACCATCTTCTTCTTCTGGATGCCCCGTTGACAACACCTCCATCTTCATATCAACATCCTCAGAAATGGTTGCCAATTTATCACCCATCTTATTTGCCTCTTGGTTTTGATGAGGTTGGTGTGGGCGATGGGGAAGAGGAGGATGATGGGAGGAGTGAATGTGGAAAACGTGGTAGGGAGTGAATCTATTGTGGGTGAGTTTAGGCATGGCAAGATGCAGCACGCCCTGCTCAAAGCTCGCTCTTATGCCACCCACATTCACATCCTCGGGAACTTTGAAAGCCTTGCTTGGACTGCCACTCTCCACCACCCGCCATTTCCACCTTAGCATTCCCATGTCTTGTGAATGCCTCTCTCCACGTATCACCAGACAGCGCTTCTTGTCCATTTCCAGCTGAATATCTTCTTTCCTCAAACCTGCGCAACAGTAAAGTACACATATTCAGGTGAGATGAGGAGGACCTATTTCGTATCTTTGTAAATGGGAGAATAGAGATTGAGAAAGTACCTTGAAGCTTAATGTTGAGGAAGTAAGAGGAGCGAGTCTCTCTCAAATGAACTCCCTCCACTGAAGGTGGTTGCTCTCTACAAGTTGTGATTCGTACACTACTCACTGCCAAATTTAACTCCATTGAATTTGGCTTGATAAAACGACGACGTAGATTATAACACTCGCAACGAAACTCAGAAAGAGATATCTTAATGTCGCTTGAATAGAGCTAGTAAAACTGAAAGCTATAAACTTCAAATCAGTTGAATTGAGTATGTAGTTAGGGAGAGAGGTGTATATAAATATGAATACATAGTTAGCCTTAGGGAGGGTAATTGATTCTGTACGTGCATTCAAGTTTTCACTTTCGGTCAAATTTGTTTTGGGCTTTCGGGAGGACATGAAGATAATAAAAATCAACGAATCATTCATTAGTCATGTGGTGGTTTTGCTCTCCTACTCGGCGGACTGCTTAAACGAAAGAATACCTTGCTTACCGTCAAAGTAAATCTTTACATAATGCACCGCTATTTTTCTTTTCTTTTTAAAGAAATAAAATATCTTCTTAACTAAAGAGCCTAGTATAAATAAAGGTAATTAAGTAATTAGCACTTGCACCACAAAAGGGGTGCAATGGTCACTCGATAAAAAAATATTTAGAGTACAATTCAATTTGTGAATAGACATTTGTTATTTTTTTATATAAAATATTTAAAGAATGATGCATTAGATTGTTATGTTTGTGTATAGAATATTTTGTTTAGGACTACTTTTATTTTGTAGATTACAGTGATGAGAAACATGTCTAAAAGTGGTATTTGAAATAGGCTTGCATGCTTGCACGCCCACGCGCACACACACACACACACGCGCGCGCACGCGTGCGTATGTATATATATATATTTAATTGAAGAAATATTTTATAGCAACTTTAATTTGCTTTGGAATAGAAGTTAACAATACATACACAACAGATGGAGATGGTTGCTTGTCCAACCATCTTAGATAGAAGAGTTATTGTTTTGAAGGGATGTTTCCAACTTCCCACTAGCTCTCTCGAAATATGATGCTTTCTTTCCATTTCAAAGCATGGTTTGATTATAATAAAGGACATGAATGGATTGATTTAAAGATGCATTGTAAGTTAGTTACAGCTCTTTGAAGGGCCATCAAACAACTAGAGTAAATGGGAAATTTGAGTTGAACATAGTGTGATCAATCAATTTTAAAGCTCATAAATGTAGAAATTTGAAATCCTAATATTTTATGCAAGCAACTATAGTGGAATACCAAACAAAAATGTTAGTATTAAATGAATTTTCTAACCACTTGAAATTTTATCCAACCTGGGGCACCTAATTATCTCCAAGCCATCATGAATATATTTATGTTCCCCTTTCTTACACTACTACAATTCTCTTTGCTATTTGATAGATGGAATTTCAAAAAATTTCACAAATTCTTGATGTTGGAAGGAATTGTAGGATGCAATTTCACATAGTCTTGAAACCTTAGTACCATTATACAACGATCAAAGATTGACAATTTTTTTTCCCTATAACCTAGAGAAATTCAAAGACTTCTACATAAAATAGCTTCACTTCATTTGCATCCTTTTAAATGAAAATATTGGTTGCAAGTTAAAATTCAAGGTGTATTTCAATTGCCTAATAATTGTTTTTCCTGTCATGACCTTCACTTAATAGATAAAAATGTAAATCTCATTTCTCTTACACAATAATATTGTTTGCACTTGAAATATCCAATACAACTTACTTGCAATATTGAACACAATTAATCCTACTATAAATCCTAAATGCAGGCAAGCAAACAAAACTACAAATAAGAAAATATTTAATTTTAATAGACCAATTTGCAAGCACTTGTACAACCTCTAAAATTATAAATGAAACTTATGACATATGTAATGGGAATGCTCAAATTCCTCCCATCAAGAGTGTAATGACAGAAAAACTACTCCCTAACATGGCCCTGATTTAGTGTTGTAATATTTCTAACATATTCACATTACGTCTTGGGCCCTTGTGAACTAAATGAGCTTATTGGTGCCTTATTTAGAGTGTTGTAAAGTGCTGTAACAAACTTTCACACTTTTCTAGGGTTTCATTAAATAATTGGCCTTCTTTATGCTTTAATTGGCCTTATTTTGCATCCACAAGACTCATTTAATGCATCTTTTCAAGGATAATTCGGACAAAAATCAACATCCAATCATAATTCAAGTGTTTTTAGGTTGTGTGGCCTAGATTTGGTGATCTATGAATTATACGCCACATTGGGCATATGAGTCCCACCTAGGTTTTTGGGCCCTGATATGGATTTCACGTCATTTTAAGAATTTTTGAAAAGATGTCCCATAGTTAAGCCTAATGGGACTCATACACCACTTTTGGTGTATGAGTCATGTGTGGCCTAAAATTAAGTTTAATTCAAATTCTTGGCAGGATTTTATCCTCCTGGATCTGATGTCAGTTTGTAGTGTTGTAATTTTGAGAAATTTGGCACAACAAGTATATACAAGTTTCTTTTCTACTCATTTCCCTACCCCTAACAAGTAATCAAGGACTCTAACAAGTTGAAAGAGTATTCTATAGAAAATTGAGTTCACAAGAGCATTCAAGTGTTTATAAGGGAATTCAAGAGCATCTATAGGCATATTATCAAGGTTTTAGATAATAATTAAAGCATCGGGCGTCAAAAGTCGATCATGCATCTAAAACCACGGATTTTGCCTCTTGACCTTAACCTCTAGAGTCTCTACCTAAAAAGGAGAGAGGTAGGGCCAAAATGCAAACTAGTTCATTCAAATTATGTTATGCAATGCTGCCCAAGATAAATGAAGTAAAAATAAGCGCAATTGAATGATTCAAATGAATAAATATGAATGCAAAAGAGATTTAAGCTACGTTTGAAAACACAACGCGGATGGCGTAAACAACGGCGAAATAAAGAAATTATGCAAAATGTGAAAGAAATAGGCGTAAACATGGGAAGTGCACCCGGCAAATGCCTTATGATTCCGAATGTTGTGGGGATGTTGGCTGGAATTCACTCAATTTTTTCATGGGACCTTATTCACCCAGTAGAAAATTCGAAGGTCCTCCTCCCGTGAAAAGTGTTAAAACAAGTTCTCATTCTGGCTGCAGATCCGTAATCTAACAAAATTCTAGATTTTTAGTCCTGTTGGACTCATTCACCACAAAAGGCTTAATCACCTCCTCCCAAATTTCTAAAAAATCAAGAGACAACTCCGCTAAATACCTCGATCTAGAAATCACCAAATGCCACTGGCCAATTTATGAAAATGCATAAGAAACCTCTTCTGCTTGAAATAGACTTGAGTTGACTTGAAGTTTAGCTTCCATTCTGTAAACCAATCTTCAACACCAAAAGCTTGTTAAATTTGTATACCTAGGTCTGCAAACACACATGCAATAGGGGAAAAATGGTTGAGGGTTAGCAAATAGGGGTTTTCCTTGGTCAAACCCCACTTTTGGTAATCAAACCCTTAATGAAACAATGAAAGCAAAGAGAATGATAAACTAATAACATGCAATAGCTATCAACTTACCAAACCCTTGATAATGCAAATATGAAGTAATGCCAATGGATGTTTCAAAGTGCTTGAATTTTGCTTGAGTTGATGTTGTAAAATGTTTGAATGCTTGAAATGTGAGATGGAATGCTTGAATGAATGAGGAGATTGTGGGAGATGTAAAATGAGGTGAAAATCACATATTTATACACACTTGTGCCTTAGTTAATCATTCATACCTCATCACAAGCCGACATCAAGTGTTTTTGAGTAAAATCCCAAAAGGAAAATTTTAAAAAATTGAATTTGGAGCCAAGGGGACTAACGCCACCCATGGTGAATGGGTCCCACCTAGTACCTAAAAATATGTGTCAGGAAATATGTTGCATTTAATGTTGTTTATCAAGATAATATTCAAAAATACACTTAATTAAATCTTATAAGGGCATAAAGGGGTCAAACAAAGCATGAGAAAGGGATAAATAGTGAAGATGTGCATAGGAAAAGTGAAATCATAAGCTGGCAAAGACATTACAACACTTCAAAATAAGACTTGTTTAGTAATGAAAAAGTGATTTTTAGGTGAATTCCAATAAATATAGTCTAGAAGAATGTAGAAATGTCTTACAACACTTCACAACACCTTCACAAGATGTCGTTATTTTAATTTTAGTAACTAAATAAGCATGTTCAAGCCATGTTACAACATGAAATCAGAGAAAAATATATCAAACACCATGAAACAAGACCTAAAAGGCCATGAAAATGACAAGGGGCCATTTTTCTATGGCACAACATCATATTTATTTTTGAGCTAGCAATTGTGATGTAGGGTTTCGTGATTCAAGCTAGCATTCAAGAAAGAGTCAAGATCTACATCCATTGGAGCCATCTCATACATGTTTGCAACACTTTATTACTAGGGTTTGGTGAGTTGTAACATTTCATGTTTTTCATTCATCATTCTCCTTTTCTATTTCATTTCATTTCAATATTTGATTACCAAAACAAGGTTTGACCAAGGAAAACCCCTTTCCACTAATAGAACAACATTTTCCCCTCTTTGATGTGTGATTTGCAAATCTAGGTTGAAGGCATATTGAAGAGCAATTTTGGAGAAATTTATCAAAGTGTTCAAAGTTTTCAAAGTTGTTACCTTGCATTGGAGATCATTAAAAGATACCTATAGGTTGCAAATCAAAGATTCAGATCTAGAAATTGGGTGGAAAGGACATAGCATACATTGAAGAGTATAATTAGACTTTGAGTTTCTAGAAAGCCCTAACTCGACAGATATGCCACTTTTGGCATATGAGTTCCAGTTAGTATTAAAATCATTTTTTCATCATTTTAGGCCTTCATCTAGTCTTCTGTAGGTTTCTAGGTGCATACCTTTCATCTTTCAGATTTCTATTTTGTTTTACATGCTTTTCTAGGCCATTTAGTGAAGTATTACATCACATTAGGTTTAAACATTAGATCTTGCATTTCATTAATCTTTCCAAGCCCTAGCTTGGTGGTGAACCCTTATTTAATTTATAATTAGACCCTAGGACAACCCTATTTCTAGATCTCTTTCTCCCTTGCATACTTTAGATTGAGATCTCTAGGGTTTCCCTTTAATGGAATGATTTTGAAATGTGTTATTCTATGTCCTAAGCCACAAAGAAATCCATTTCTGTCATTTTATTTTGATGAACCTATATTTAGAACATCTTAATTCTAATTTGGAGTGCATGATCATCCTAGATCTTTCTTGCATTAACATTGCATTAGTTAATTGGGATTCTAGGGTCTCTAAATCTTGCATTAGTGAAAGTGCATATAGGTTACATTTCACATTTTCATGATTGAAAATCATCTAAAATCTACATTTTCATTTAGTTTATAGATCATACAAACTAAAAAGCATAAAAACACTTAATGTTTTTTAAAATTTGTGAAAGAAAAACCTCACTGGGACTCATACACCCCTCTGGGTGATTTAGTCCTAGTGCAGATTTTTATTTTCATTTCCTATATAATTTAAAAATATATTTCTAAGCTTTTGTTTGTTGTTGATAAATTTCTATTCTAGTTTACAAGCTTTTTGTTTCATTTAATTCATTGCATCTAGCTTAAATTGGTTCATCTTGTGCATTGCTTAAATTCAAAATTGTATCTAGAACATTACATTTCAGATTGTTGCATTGTGTAATTACCTTGTTAGAATCTAAAATTTGCATTACATTACATCATGGATATGTTCTTTGCTAAGATTTGGATGTCTTTGAAGTCCCTAGTGGATGTGTCAAGTTGTGCTTTTGGAAATGACCCTAATGACATTGAACTTACTCATGCTCACTCAAATCCTAATGCATGTCCTCCTAATTTTTAAATCATTGGAGAAGATGATGACAACATGAATAAATCCATAAATGATTGCCTTAACAACCTTGAAGCTAATGCATCTTTTTATCCATCACTAAAATAATCAACACCCCCTATAATACCACCACCTGAGATGTTTGGTTACTTACATCTTGAAACTAAGACACGAGTTGAACCTAAGTTCCCTCTAGCTGGTGAATCTAAGTTCCTCTAATCAAGCAAACACTCAACCATTTTATGTTAACAAAGTGACAAACACTCCCATAAACCTTGAAGAAACATATGGCAAAGGATTTACAATATTAAGTAAACAAGGATGTGATACAACAAGTGAACATGAAATTCATCAACTATTAGAAAAAATACCAATTGAAAGTACTAAAGGGTTAGGATATCAAGATCCCCCTCCCGATATGAATGTCCTCCTTCCTAAAGAGCAACCAATTCTAGCTAGCGATGATACACATGATAGGGTTGTCTTAGGTCCTCCTCTCTCACATTCAACTAGAGAAGTTGGTGAATCTAGAAAGCATAAAAGGCCTTAAAAACTAAAGAAACTATAATTCCCTTACCCACCAACTGATATTGAAAGAAATTTATAGATACTTCTACACCGAGGACTAATTACATTACCTCCCATAAGAGAAGACCAAAAACCAAACCTTAATAATACAAACACATCACATTTTCAATATCATAGAGTTCTTGAACACATCACTAATGAGTGTCACGCTTTACAAAAAATATTTAAAAAAACTAGATATCATCTAGAAATAGTCCCTTAAAGAGGGACCCTTCTGCTCCTTGCCATGTAATAGTTGTAGGGTATTCATATTCTCACTATTACATGTCATACATTTATTGCAAATCATTTCAAGATGCAAGGATCTCCCTCTCATCACCTACCTTGGCTAATTCTTGTCTTGCACTCAATGGGGGAAATAATTAGTTAGCTTTGTCCTAGTAATGTATTTGTTGTTGTCCCTTTGGCTAGTTGTTTGCCTTATGTATACAATGAACATGATTGAGATCCGAACGAACTACTAATAGGTTGACTCACATGTGGCTTACTAATATTTTGCATTATTTCCTTTTCTTTTGTGTGATTACATGTGCGTAATGTGATCCCCGTACTATTTTGTTGGGTGTATCTCTCTCTCTTTGTGACATTCCTCTATTTGTACCTTCATTCTTCTCCATGTTATAAATCTTTTTCTTTATCTTTTCTTTGTCTTGTGTTTTCATTTTGGGGATGATGCAAGGCATCGAGACATTCATGTCTCTTCCATGTTGACTCAAAATATTTCTCTTTATCCTTTTCATTTTTCTTGTGTTTTCCTTTTGGGGATGGTGCAAGGCGTCAAAACATTTAGGTCTCTTCCATGTTGACCTGAAATGTTTTCTTTGTTTTCACTCTCTTTGTGTCATTCTTCCTGTTCCATGAGTATTTTGGGAATGACGACCATTCTGAGCTCTCTAAAAATATTTTAGCAAGAACATATTGACCCCAAATCCATAGATCCCTCATGTGTTTGGAGTTTCATTTTGGGGGAAACCCCTCTCTTTTTCTTTGCATGACACAACTTTATTTGGAAACATACGACTTGGCATAGGAATTTCTAAGTTATCTCTCATGTCTTATTGTTAGCATTTATCATTTTCTAATAATTTAAAGTAATTGCTCACAACATGGTGTTTAGAAATTTCTTTAAAGTGGGGGCATACATTGGCATTATTCTTTTTCATGTTTCGTGGTGTAGTCTTCTTACTTCATTCGATGCATTTTTTGGTTTGTGGATGACATTGGGTGTGATGTCATTCAAGAGTGTGATCTCTCTTAGCATATTATATTCCTCTTGGTGGCTTGATGTGACACACTACATTCCCTAAGTTGTGAATATTCTATTCTTTGATTATTCCTCTCTTGGAGACATTAGGCACAATGTTGCCTAAGTTAAAGACCTTACATGAGCTAAGAAAGACTCCTTTGAATGTTCACTATTGTTGTGATGAAAAATTTCTATTATATGGCCACTTGCATAACATACTTTGCATGCCTGTGGAGCCATCTTGTTTGTTCATGAGTTCCAAACATGCAAAGCTTTGCTTGCCTCATGAAGCTCAAATTTCATTATTGTGTGGCACCCATCAAAGCATTAGGAGGTATAATCTTTGGCATGGTTTGACAGGAAGTCGATCTAAGGCATGAATTCCATAGCCACTCGCATGTATGTGTGAGCCGCGATAAATTTTCGCTTTGTGTGTATGTATCTCACCTCTTTGCAATAATCACTCCAACGATAGCTTGAAGTTTCATTTCCTCGTGAGTGAGTGTACATTTTTGGATCTAATAACCTAGGATCTCATCCACATCGCTGAGCAGAAAAATGGTTGAAGCTTGATTCGCTTCCTTTTTGTTTTTCTTTTCTCTTTGTCTCTTGTAGTGTATCTTGTGCCTTTAGAGCATGGTTTCCTTATATAATTTTCATGTGTGTTCTTTTTGTGCCTATATATTTTTCCATAGGAGCTTGGTCCCAACTTACACAACCCTCTCTTGATCATGGTCATCCTATCTTACTAGCATTGGTGTGTTTGGACCCCTCTTGATGTGTGTTAGTCTACTTTAGTGTGAGTTGGAAGCAAGTTCCTCTTCTCACTAAAGTGTTTGCTAGATGTAATGACAAAAATTATACTCCCTAACATGGCCTTGATTTAGTGTTGCAATATGTTTAACATACTCATATTAGGTCTTGGGCCCTGTGAACTAAATGAGCTTATTATGCCTTTATTTGGAGGTTGTAAAAGTTTTGTAACACTTTCACACTTTTCTAGGGTTTCCCATTAAATAATTGACTTCTTTAATAATTGGCCTTATTTTGCATCCACAAGCCTCATTCAATGTATTTTTCTGAGGATAATCCTGACATAAATCAACATCCAATCATAATTCAGGTGTTTTAGGTTGTGTGGCCTGGATTTAGTGATCTAGGACTCATACGCCACCTTGGATGTATGAGAGTCCCACTCTAGATTTTTGGGCCCGGGATTTAGACTCTCTACATCATCTCTAAGCATTTTTAAAAGATGTCCCATAGTTGTTCTTAATGACCTGTATGCCTATGCATGAGTCCCGAGTATGTGCAAGATCATCATGGAAAAAATAGGCCCTATGGCAAAAATTTAGGAAAAAAATTAGAGCAGGGAAACTTGACATAAAAATGAATACATCTATATTTATTTCAAAAATATGTAACAATAGAATCTATAGCAATTTGAATGTAGTTTCTAAACTACTAGGTTTTTTTTTTTAAAAATAACTATTTGGTGTGAAAAATTTGAAATTTCAATGCAGTAGTACTTAAATTTTAGGGAAAAAAATAAGAAGTAGGTGTTTGTCCTGACCACCCTAACCACAATAAAATGATAATATTTTTATGATATTTTTAGATATAAGTATAGACTCACGCCTCATGTATGCATATTTTTGTATTTTTTTCCAAGTAAATAATTAATTATGAATTTTTTATTACAACTTTAAAAAATATAAAAACTCATATGTTTGACCACCTAACTTGGTCAAAACTTCATGAAATTCAATTTTTTTTAATCCTATAGTATGCAAAGCATAGAATGTGACACATGTTTCGGATTCAAAAAATGTGATACTATTTGAAAGCTATAGATTTTTTCAATTAGCTCTATCAATTAGACTTTTAGTCATAATTCAAATAGAAATGAATAATAATTATATATTAAATTCAAAGTAAAGCATAATTTATATTGGTGGAAAGTTGAGAATACTCTTTAAAAACCTCTTTTTGTTTCATCAATAATTCTTGGCTAAAAGTCGCTACTACATACTCTACACATACCCATCATATCGCCACTTTTTGGCCCATCATGATCCTACACATACCCTCCCGTGTGGCCTAAAATTAAATTTAATTGAAATTATTGGTGGGATTTTATCCTCCTAGATCTGGTGTCGGCTTGTAGTGTTGTAATTTCAAGAAATTTGGCATAAACAAGTATAAATACAAGTTTCTTTCAATCATTTCCACCTAACATGCAATTAGTGACCTAGCAAGTTGAATGAGCATTCTTATAGAAAATTTGAGTTCACAAGAGCATTCAAGTGTTTATAAGAGCATTCACAAGAAGATCATCAAGTGTTTTAGATCACAATTCAAGTATCAAGCATCATGTTAAAGTCATCATGCATCATGTTTGTTTTTGAGCTAACAATTGTGATGTAAGGTTTCATGATTCAAGCTAGCATTCAAGTCAAGATCTATCATATTCAAGCAAGAGTCAAGATCTACATCCATTGGATCCATCTCATACATGTTTGCAATACTTTATTGCTAGGGTTTTGAGATTTGTAACATTGCATTTTGTTCATTCATCATTCTCATTTCCTATTTCATTTCATTTCAAGGTTTGATTACCAAAATAGAGTTTGACCAAGGAAAATTCCTTTCCACTAACAAAACAACATTTTTTTCGTCTCTTTGATGTGTGATTTGCAGATCTAGGTTGAAGGCATATTGAAGAGCAAGTTTGGAGAAAGTTGTGAAAGTGTTTAAAGTTGTTACCTTGCATTGGAGATCATTAAAAGAAACCTACAGGTTGCAAATAAGAGATTCAGACCTTGAAATCAAGTGGAAAGGATAGAGAAGACATTAAAGAGTAGAATTAGACTTTGAGTTTCTAGAAAACCATAATTGGACTAATACACCACTTCTGGTGTAAGAGTCCTAGTCAACATTAAAATTAGTGTTTTCAACATTTCAAGCCATCTAGTCTTCTTCAAGTTTCTAGGTGCATACCTTTCATCTTTCAGATTTTTGTTCTATTTTACATGCTTTTCTAGGTCATTTAGTGAAGAATTGCATCACATTAGGTTTAAACATTATATCTTTCATTTAATTAGTCTTTCCAAGCCCTAACTTGGTGGTGAACCCCTCTTTATTTTATAATTAGACCCTAGGACAACCCTATTGCTAGATCTCTTTCTCCCTTGCATACTTTAGATTGAGATCTCTAGGGTTTCCCTTCAATGGAATCATTATGAAATGTGTTTTTATATGTCTTAAACCATAAAGGAATCCATTTTTTTTGTTTCAAAGAGTAACCAAATTAACAGTATATCCAATAAAAGCTTTAGCTAGATTTTTTTTGGTCACTGTTAGATCATTTCCATCTCTTTTGTAGAGACCATGTGACTTCTCATCAATAACAAAGACTAGGTCTGTAGGAAGGACATTGGATTGCTCATTTCCTTTCTATGGAAATGTTATTATGGTCCTTTTTTTCCAACCAAGATCAACCTCAATGGTCAAAATTTCCTCAACGGATAGAGTTTTATGGAAACAAAAGATATAAGAATTGTGTCAATAATATTAAATAGCCTAATACATTTTTTAAGGTTAAGAAAGCACTCAATATCAATCAACCAATGGGAAAATTATATTGCGGGCTTTCTTGCATCTAGCATTCAAAACTATGGATACAAAGCTCCAATAGAATGCAAAAAAAATCTAAAAATAAAATAAAAATTCCAGAATATGACAAACAAAAATCTGATTTGGAAGATATAGAAAAATGAACTAACATGCCATACTTTCCTTTGGTACAATGTAGGAACACATCACACACACAGAGCATTCCCACAACACTGTTTGAGAACATGCACACACACACACACACTCATTGGTACACACATGCCAACATAAGTGATTGTGTGCACACACATGTAATGTACAATATATATGCTCACATGTACACATGAAAACACAAAATTAGTCAATATAAATAAATAACATTATCATATTTTGATTCTTGGTCTATGTAGAGAAAGGGTTTATGTAGAAAGTTTCCAAAAATGAATTGACTAAATTTTTAGGAAATGATTAAAAATACTATGCAAAAATATTAAATCCTAGGCTAAGAAGAGAAAGCTAGGTTAGTCATTTGTTTACATAAATGAAATTATTAAAATTTAAGAAAATCCTATCTGATACTTCTACTCAATGTACCTATTTCAAAACTTTTTATCAATATATGGAACTATAGGGAAAGATAGAGATGATTTAATTAATTTCTCTACTAATTCATTTTCTATTTTAAAATAAAAATATATAAACCACATAAAACCTATTATTTGTCAACTAAGTAAATTAAGTGATTTAGTTATAGAGCTTCTAGAAGAAATCTTTTTCTTGAAGCTCCACAAGCTTCAAACACAGTCTTTCCTAGAAGCTCCATAACTAAATCTCACAGGCTGTAAAAACTTGATGTTTATTAATTATGTGATATGTTGACTGTAATTTGGTTAAATAGTTGGAGTTTCTATGGTGAATTTTAATAAGTAATTATACTTAAATATAAATTTTCATTTGTACACTAAGTGAACTATCACTCGGATGAGAATTCAAAAAGCTACATGCATAGTCCTGAATGTTGAGGGATCTTCCCACATTGCTAGATCTCTTCTTATTTCCCACATGCTCATGAATAGCTCCTTATCTTCTAAATTATAAAGTAGCTAGCATTAGTGGGGTACATTTGGAAGACCTCTTTCACCATACACTGCAAGTATTCCATACTAGCAAGTTTGGATTCACTCACCATGTAGTGTTTTCCTACTATAGATTCAATTTCTACCTTCAACTTCTTGACTATGTGGGGGTTTTACACCATCTCACTCATTTCCCACTCTAAGGTGTTGATCATTGTCTCCAATTCCCTTAGAAATATTTCCTATCAAAAGTAATAAAAGTATTAAGGAAACCATTCAACCATTGGCATTGAATTAAAGAAGTTAACTAATTCAAGAAAATGTCAATTAAGAGCAGAGGGGGAGGTTAGCATACAAAAATTATTTATTTCATGTGTTCTTGGGTGATTTTTGTTTCATTTACATTTTTTTCCATCTCCAACACATAAGTACATCTACCAAGGCA